>CAUYRH010061033.1:0-83768 GCA_963574655.1 Perodicticus potto | reverse complement strand
TTTTTTTTAATTATTTTTTATTGAGTCATAACTGTGTACAATGATTCAGGCTTGGAGTACAGTGTGCGGGCTTCCCATACAATCGAAGATATTTTTATCCACCTGATTAATGTAACATTCATGATATTTTCTCATTTACTATGTGAAAACAATTTTGATCCATATTTAGAAGATTTCTCCTGACCCTTCACATATGCACCACAAGTGTGATCTCACCCTTTAACGACAGAGTTTTTAATGTCCACCAGTCACCTACAATTTATAAACTTGTAGAATAGCTCAAAAGCAGTGTGAGCTTCGAACCTGGTTCTCTGGAGCAATGTGCTCTACATAGACAACACAGTTTTCCTTTGAAGCACTTACTTTATGTGCCCCAGAGAGACTGGCTCTGTGGGTCTGATGTTATACTCAGAAATCTGCCTTTTTAACAGATTTGGTCAAGCAGGAAGGCTATACACTACTGTATACAGGTTTATTATTTGCATGCACTCTCTCTTTTTTTTAGAATGTGCCTTTCTGCTCTGTGGAGTCTCTCCTCTGATTTAGGGAAATAAACCCTCATCCTCTGAGGCTCAGCCACCCAGAATGAGCTTTCATCATTCTGTGGAGTGGTGGGGACGAGATGATTGGATTATGGGAGAAAACTCATCCTCATCTTCTATCTTTACTGTTTGGTTTGCTCATGTCAGAGAGAAGGACCCCTTTGGTCTTCCCTTTGATGGAGGGAGACTTAAGCCATATCAATGATAAAAATATTTTAAATTGTATTACAACATTTAAAAAAAAATAGATAAACTAAGGAAAGCGTGTTTATAATGGAGGAAGAGTGAACCTTGGAAGCTTTTTGTGCGGCAAACCTCAGGAAGGTGGAGGAAGGGAGGCGGAGAGAACAGGCCATTACTGGGAAGGACCGTAGGGTGGTACAGACTGGGAGAGCAGGAAGCATGGATTTTAAACAATTGGGAGTACAGAGACCTCAATAAGCCTGTTAGGGACGTCAGAACTCATTAAGTTGACAATCCATTTACTTTCTTTGCTGATCTTTAACTGCCAGCAGCTGTTCTGCTCCATCAGCTGCCGTTCTTCCCTGGATAGAATAGCAAACTCCGTGTGTGCATTTCCGGAGGATGGGGAAGCTCAGAAAGCCCCCAGACTGTCAGCAGCTGACTTCCTTGTTACTGGGTTTTCTGTCTGTGCGAACAAACAAAGGGACAGACGCATGGGTGGGTGTCCTTGACAGAGGAAAATGACTGTCAGCTCGGGGGTTGAGGCTAATTTCCCCTCTGATTTGCTTTCCAGCAGGAGCAGTCCGTTGTGTCTGAGAGTGAGGGTGGGGGAGTAAGGGAGGGCTCAGTCCCCCACAGATCTTTCACTTGAACAGTGCAGCTTCTCAGATAAGAGCCCTAGAAACCGAGCTATGTAGAGAACAGTACTATTTCATACTAGCCAGGACGGCCTTCATCTTCACTCCCATGCTCAGTGAGCTCAGCAGTTTAAAAGGCAGCCATTTTCCCTCATTGAAATCTCTGAAAGATGCTATGCTAGGTCCAAGGCTTCAACAGAAAAGGGCCCGGATCCTGGTGGTGTGGGACTGGAAGTTGGTGGTCGGTAGTCTCCCTGCGGATGGAGGTACATGGGGAGGCAGGTCAAGTGGCACACACTGTGGACAAAGTAGTTGCGTTGTACTGAAAGCTGGCTTTTCTTCCTGGCAAGGGAACTGTGGCGTAGAGCATATTCCCCTCTTTTGGCACCGGTGCATTGCTAAGGATTCCATCCCTTCTTGTCTTTGCCCTGATATGAGATCTCAGGATCTACCACTATTGCTGGAAATGTCAAGTTGCCACTTATTCTGAAATTTTAGTACAGAAATGCACTTTTCTGCCTGTGCCTAAATGATGAGAATGTCCAAGAAGTGTCCACTGCTGCCTCTGGGACATCCCAGGCCTCCTGCTTGATGAGGAGGCAGTAGCTGCAGCAGCTATTGGGGTCCCACTTGCACCAGGGCCCCCAAAGCACTGGAGTCTGCCCTTGCTGTGTCCACTCTTCTTGAGTACCTGGGGCTTCCTGCTGGAACACAGCAAGTGTACTGTACTCCTCACTATTTTTCCTACTCTCACCTTGTTTAGCCCGTACATAGCACCTGACATGGGCCAGGTCATCAGTGTTAATTAGCTAGGGCACGGCTTCAGCCCGGAGTCCCTTCCAAGAGCTACAGGAAAGGTCTTTACTTTGTTTCTGAAATGATCGTCTGCCACTTATTTTTCGAGTTGACCACAGAAGCACTAGGGGGCTGATAGCTGTATGAAAGGCAGGAGCTTGATTTTAGGTAGGACATATTGTCATTTTAGATTCATAACCCTTAGTTCCTAATTGAGAATGAAGATCTGAGCAGCTCTGTGACTCCCGCAGCACTGACGTTCCCAATTTTGTGTTCATGGGTTGCCAACACGGGATGCTGAGATGAAACTTCCAAACTTTATACAATTTAAGAGTGGGATTTTAGATTTGTCTGAGGGCTCTCCTACATTGTACACGTACTAATCATCTTTTATTTTGAAGTTGTAGATAGTAATAAACACAAAAGTTTTTAAAACTTACAGTGGGACGTGAATAAAGAAAAGAAAACTCACTAAAGCAGTAAGCTCTCCAAACAAAAATGAAGCTACTTAGATTTTCCTAACTTAAAGATAAATATATTTTCCTGTTCTCTAAGACAATGGTACCTATCCTCTGTGCTAAAGAAATGAATGTGCTCTATTTATTGTTATGCAGACCCCTTTGGAAGTTCCTGAGAGACGTGGTGAGGGTGGATGGACTTGTCCGCCTGCACAGCAGGATGGAAGCCTTGTTCAGGGGGAGATGGGATAGGACATGGAGGGAAAGCAGACAGGGGAGTTGTGAATGGGATAGGGTGGCTTCCGCAAGGACATGTCCTCACATACTCCTTGCCTTTCTGTTGCAGCTTTAACCCATCCGTGATGACAGGCTGTCAGGAAAATCCTCCAGGTCTATCTCACACACCCGACCACTGCCAAGTAAAGAATTCTCCTTATGGAACTAGGTGGGATGGCTGTACCTAACGCTTGTGGGCAAGCAAATCCCTGTCTTGGTCCTCAAGTCCTTTCTCAGGAGATAGGCCCTGAATATGTGGCTTATGAAAATCCCTTTCTTAGGTCCTTGGTTTAGAGATTGGAAGCAGGTTTATCTCAGTTTTGTGTCACAAATAAAGCAATGTAGTCCCCGTAGACCTATAGTTTCTGTCTAGAGGAAAGTTAGGAAATGGGTCAGAATCCCCTCCTCAACTCTAGCAGTGGCCTGCCCTGGCCTCTACATACCTGGCTGTAAGGTGTGGGCAGAACCTCTGTTGTCCACTCTCAGCCTTCCAGGGAGCAGCTGCAGCTCTGGCACCCATAACCTCTCAGGGAGGTGAAGAAACCCACCATCACGTAGAGGGCTAGACATAGGGTAGGTGGAGTCTGAGTACATCTTGGCATTATATCTGATGAGGAATAAAGAATGTGGGGAAACTTGTGACTGGTCTCTGCCCCTTGGCCTCCTGAAATTGCTGACTCATAGAGGGCAGGCATGTGTTTTTCATCATTCTATTTGCAACTTTTAGCACCTTTCCTGGCACATAGTAGATGCCCAGGAAATACGTACTGACAGCCTATCAGAATTAGGGATGCTTTCCCTCTTAAATAGATTGGGACAGCCTATGGATCTTGAAAGGTCCAATATTCATATAAGAAACCCAGGGTGTTGGATTCTGTGGCTATTAATTACCAAAAAAAAAAAAAAATTGCTGTCTTGAGGTCTAAGAAGCAACCATGTCATATGTGAGAAGGCTTGAAAATATGAAGACTAGATATCAGGAAGGATAGCATAGATTTGGAAAGACACATGGGACATTACAGAAGTTTTAAGATACACAAAAATTAAGAAATGTAAAATACACATATATGGACTGTGTTTCTTGGAAGTGAAATAAGGGGCCATAACACAGTCTGTCTCAAAACTTTCATAGTAACCTATGTATTTAGACATTTTAATTTACATTTAGGACTTACTACACTGATTTTTCTTTTTTTAAGCAAGATCAGCCCATCATATAGAATTTCATCTTTTACTTTTAAAGAGCATCCTGTTACCATCATTTGACATAGTGATTTAAGCAGTCTTTTGAACTTCAGGGAAAAATCTGAGTAAACCAAACCTGAGCCTCGGAATAAGATGTTGTCTGTGGTTGTAGCTAGATGCGAGGAGTGGTAGATTGTGGGGTTTTTTAATGAAATATTCTATACCAACAACATACACACATAAACAAACAAACAAAAAAAACTCAGCTAGGGAAAGGACAAAGAACTAAGTAATAAGATCTAAGGTTATAAGAAAAAGGGTGAAAAAATCAAAGGAATTCTCATCAAAATATTTTAAACAGTGCTGCATTAAATTTTGTATTATATTTATTTATGATCTTTTGGAAATAAATTAGAAATGAAAGTACAATGGCTTTCTAATCAGAAAGAGGGAATAATTGCTATGTCACTTGCATTTCAGAAACTTACCATCCAAACTTTGGTGATTGTGGTGACCCATCATCCCTCTTGGTTTTGCTGATGTACTGTAATTGCTTTCTCCATCGAGGCTGATTTCAGAAACAGATGGAGAATTTTAATCCAGGGTATGTTGTACAAATAAGTAACTTCGCATTTACAATCTATTATTTGGCTTTTTATAGATAATAGTTCCCAAACATCTAAACTAATTTATAAAGCCAAAAAGAACCAATTTAATATAATACTCTGCTTCTGGGTCCCTGAAGTGAGTCAGAAAAAATTCAGGTTACCAGGCCTTAGCAAGACCACAATATATCAATTATTGGTCTTGAAGTTAATTCTTTAAAAGAAATTGAAATTTTTTCAGGCTTAGTTTTAGAATCTATGCTTTTTTTTTATTTTCCTGGAACTGAAAAGCTCAAAATAACTGAATTTCCTTGGCTCTAAATAACAAGCTGTAACTTTGCTGAGGATTCTGACTGGTATGTGTTACCTTGCATTAGATCAGGATTGGGTCCTATTTGCAAGAGTGGACAGATTGGTTATACCATGGTTGGCAATTCACCTTCAGAAGAGTGTAAAGTAAGGCCTTGGTCGGGCAAAGAAAAACAGTCCTAGTTGTCATGCCTGTGTTTAATTTTGGTTTTTAGAATTTGTTCAGTTGAGACTTTGTTCTTTGCCCTCTTTCCCAGATGTTGATCATGTGATAGGTGAGTCCCCAAAGCAGCATGCAGATGGTAGTTGTGTGCTTATTCCTGTTTGGGATAGCCCCGCCTACTGAAGAGAAGTAAGTCATGTGAGTTGAAAGACCCAAGTTCTTGTATGGCCTTTCTGCAATCTAAATGGTTAGACTTGAATCTTGATCGAGTTATAGTTCTTGTTTTTATCTGTACAGCTGAAGCTAACCCACTTCACCTCACAGGGAGATTGCGGAGATCTGATGAGAGCTGTGTGAGGCAGCACTTTGTAAACGCTGAAGTGTGATCATTTAGTTTCATTTACTTCCATTGGTAAGTGTGACTGGCAGACAATTAGGCTTCTGGGGAACTTGGATTTCATTAAAATGAGGAGACAAGGCACTGAAACTAATGTCATGTGGTAAGGTCAGACTTTCCTGGAGTTCAGCTCCCATTGCTTCCAATAAGCAAGAGGAGGATTCAACTTTAATCACTGAGAATTTTAAAACTCACTGGGAAAAATTCAAGGAATTTCTCTTGACTTGGCTTCCAAAGCACCTCATTCTCTTAATTTTCCTTCTTCCTCACTGGTTGCTTTTCCTCAGCCTCCTCTACTAGTTCATCCTCCTCTCCCCAATCTCTTAATATGGGGCGAGTTCCAGGTGTTAGTCTGTGACTTCTTTCTCCATACTCCCTTGGTGATCTCTTCCCATCTTATGATTTAAAATATCATCTCAATCCTGAAAACTCTCAGGCTTTCTCCTGAAATTTAGACTCTTATCGCACAGCATTCTCTGCATTGATATCTCAAACTCACTATGTCCCTAAACTGAACCAATCTTCTCTCCTCAAAATAAAAACAAACTAGTTCTGTCTATAGCTATACCCTTCCTTGAGCCCCCATGTCTTCTTTCTCCAAATTACATCCTAGATACTTCTCTGATAAAGTCACAAGAAGAAGAAATAAGCATCTCAGTGTTAAAATTGAAGCACAACCCAGGTTATCTCCCACTACGCTTATTTTAAGGATGAGAAGACAGAGCCAAGGTCATACAATCATGTTGCATGGATTCATTTTTCTCTTGGAAAACAATGCTGTGAGCTTTTTAGCAGGTGTTTGTTTTGATTCAGAGCCATCCAGAGTAGTCATTTATACAGATGGGATAACCCAGGCTGCCTCCACGGAAGAGGTAAGACTAAATTATATAGTAGCCATAATTTTTCCTTTCAGCATTTCTGTTGTCTATGTAGTAAGCTGTGACCTTCAGCCATCAAAAACATTATTTAAAGCTTCAAATCGTAAAGTTGTATCAAGCCTACCAGCTGGAGGAAATGTTGCTGCCAGATTGGTTCTGACCGTGTGCATTTCTTGAGTCCCTTAAAACCAGATTCATGGTGAAAGCTGCCCATGGAAGGACAGATTATCGTATTTATTTTTAGGCCATTGAATTATTTATGTTAACATTTGAGAGATTCTCTGTCTTCTGACTAATAAATGTTGACTTCTCTTAGTAAGGTCTTAGTGGTACACTGTAACCTGACAGGTCACTCAGAAATAGTTGTTAATATTCTCTAAACCAGCGAGGCTCAACCTGTGAGTCTTGACCCCTTTGTAACAATGAAAATACATCCTGTATATCAGATATTTACATTACGATTCATAACAGTAGCAAAATTACAGTTATGAAGTAGCAATGAAATTAATTTTATGGTTGGGGGTCACCATAACATGAGGAACTGTATTAAAGGGTTGATGCATTAGGAGGCATTAGGAAGGTTGAGAACCACTGCTCTAAACTAAGAAACACTGCCTAGAAATAGTGCCTAGAGCCTAAAGGATTAAGGTAGGAAGAAAGAAATGATCAAGGCCAAATTATCTTGCCTGATTATAAGAAGTGTATTTATCTCTCTGTATCTTGCTCACTTGAGTTAAAAAGCAAAAATACAATATTAAGTGTCTATTCCACTAAGGCAGTGGTTCTCAACCTTCCTAATGCCAGAGTGTATTTGCATTGTTAAAAAGGGGTTGCGACCCACAGGTTGAGAACCACTGCACTAAGGTGATGGTTCTCAACCTTGGCTGTACATTGGCATCACTTGGGTGCTTCAAGAGTGCTGTTACCTGGGTTTTACCCCCAGGGAATCTAATTTAATGGGTTTGGGGTGCGGAACAGGCATCAGGATTTTTAGCAGCTTCCCAGGTGATTCTTAATGTGCAACCCAAGATTTGAGAATCTACAGTAAAGTCTCATAAGTAGTTTGCAGAATTGTCCTAATTTTTTGTTTTCTGGAAGAGACCAGAACCTGCTTGGACTTTTCCACTCCTTATACTCATTGATGGAAGATATGAAAATGAAAAACTGTTCCTCCTTGCCTTTAAGCAGTATATTTTTCCAGACTTAGAGCACTATCAACATGTACATAGCCAGTTCTCAGGGCATTAGCACATACATTTCCAACTCTGTTGTGCTTAGGAGATTCTTATTAGTATCTCCCTTAATCTTCTAAATATCTTGATAAACTCATCATCACTTAACCAGTAATAGCAAGCCTGAGATTTGAACCCAGGTCTTTCTGATACCAAAACTCCTCTCCCCTCTCCTCCCCCTTTACCCTTTCCTTTTCTTTTCCTTTCCTTTCTTTCCTTTTCTTTCCTTTTCTTTTTGAGACATAGTCTCTTAATCTGTAGCCCTTGCAGTTAAGTGCCATGGGGTTATAGGTCACAGCAACCTCAACCTCTTGGGCTCAAGTGATCCTCTTGCCTCAGCCTCCTGAGTACCTGAGACCACAGGCATCCACCACAATGCCCAGCTATTTTTAGAGATGGAGTCTCACTTTTGCTCAGGCTGGTCTTGAACTCCTGAGCTCAAGCAGTCAACCCACCTCAGCGTCTCAGAGTGCTGGGATTATAGGCATGCGCCACCGCACCCAGCCCAAAATTCATTTTCTTAACTACTGGGACACAGTCTGTTAGGATTCACCAAAATACATTCCATCTTCTTCCTAGGAACACAGCTAGGCTACCTTTCCCAGCCTCTCTCAAAGTTATATGCAGTCATGTGACTTGGTTCTAGGTGATAAGTGAAAACAGAAGTAATATATGCCATCTCTGGGCCTGGCCTCCCCCAGTGAGCCTCCATTCTCTCCCCCTCTGTCAGCTACAAGTAAGGAATACCTTTGGATGGGATGGCTGCCTGCTAAATTCCCACAGTGCATTCTATGTGAACAAGAAAAATATGTTAAGGGAGAAATTTGAAGGTTTATCTGTTTGAGCATGTAGTCCTACATAAAGATAACTGCTGTGTATTAATGACCCAGTGGGGAGGAGAAATAATAGAGATCGTGGGAGATGGGATGCAGAGCACAAGTGGAAGCATTAGTCTCAAACAGGACACATCTTCCATTTTGACACTTAGAAAAGAGGAAGAATCAAGTATAGTGCATGGAAATTTAGACATATGGCAGGATGTTAAGGCAATTTTTTTTTCTGATAGCTTCAATTGTCTTTGTGATATATAAGATATGTCATTTATGGGAAACTTTATGGGTAGGTACTTTGAGGAGATATTGTTTTGAGAAACACTATTTTGTGGCAGGTGGAAAAGAGATGATACAAAGGAGATTACAGCAGTCAGTGTCAGGAATGTATTGAAGATGGAAATTTCCTGAATTTGTCATTGCAAAGACTATGTTTTTTTGTTCACTGCTGTGTCCCAGGCTCAGAACTGTAGATTCTTATGAAGAATAAGTATAGTGTCACTAAAGAAGTGAGAGCTGGAAAAATGAAAGGGTTCTGGTGAGAAAGCAGGATTTTAAATTGACTTTTCTGAATGTAGAGTGTTTCTAGGTGTTGAAAAATTTTGTACTGTGGTCATGAGAGCAGGTGGTAAAAGTGGAATGGAGGAGAAAGTCATTGCCATTGAGGGCCCTTCAGACCTGAGATACTAAAGACAGGAAGCCCCCTGGGATAGTAAGACGTGGAATAGAGAGTATAACTGTCAACCAGCTGTCAATCTTTAAAAATATATAGGCATCAGGGGGAGAGTCAATCCTCAGCTTCTGTCCTCTCAGCCACCATGCTTTGCTGAGATTGCTAGTTCTCACATAGCTTGACGTGGGCCCAGGGTTTTTCTTCCTTCATAAACTATGAACCCTATTGCCACCCCTACCTGTTTTTCTACACCACTTGCCCAGTGGCTTTCTTGGAACAAGAGGGCTGCGCAGCAGGAAGAGGGAAGTTCTGGTGAGGGAGAGATCTAGAACACTTCTTTTACTTCAGGAGTAAAAGTGAAAACCTCTGACCTAAGGAATTTCAGGCAATGCTAGTGGCTTTGTATCTTGATAGCTATTTTTAATGGCCAATAAGTTTTAGGCCTTAGATCATCTTTGGGCTCATGCTAAGTAGTATATAGTCAAGAACCATGCTGTGTATTTCAAATGTTTTTCCCTTTTGCTATTTCGTTTTCTTTTTAAAGAAAGTCCACAGCAGTTTTGTTCAATAGAAACGTAACACGAGCCTTTTATAATTTAAACATTTTTAGTATTCACATTAAAAAGTAAAACAGATAAGATGCATAAAATGCATGAAATATTTTGTATTTATTTTTCGTACTCTGAAATCCCAAGTAGATTTAATACTTACAGCACATCACAGTTTGCATGAGTCACATTTCAAAAGCTCAGTGGCCACTCTGGCTAGTGGCACTGTCATGGATTTCACAAGTCTGCTGCATTAAAAGGGTAATGTAATGCCACACTGAGAATCTTTCACCAGAGTTCTTGCATTTTGTTGTTGCTATTAGCAGAAGTGTCTTGATTAAATTTGGGACAATACGCTTGAAGTGCTTAAATTGCAGTCATTACTATCACACCATTCCCTTGATTACCCTTTTGCATCTTGTTGCTTTTTGAGTAGCATTGCAAGAAAACTTGAGAACCACTGCTGTTTCTGAAAGAGCGATGGAGTAGTAGCAAAGCTAAGCAGAACTATTCAGCCTGGCTGCTAGGAGAGACTGCGTTCACATAGATGCATATACATGATTAAGATTCACCACCTCAGAGTCACTCCTCTTATGAAAAAGGACAGGAGGTATGATACTCAGGGCCAAAATATCTAAGTGCATTAGAGCTTGTTCCAGCTTAATGCACCTCTCACCTGAGGCCATCAAATGCCCTGAACCGTATGTAGGACTTCCAAGAATTTGGCCTTCTCTTGGGTTTTTATTCATCCAGACTTGCTCAGTTGCTGTTCTATAATAATGGAGTGCCTTTATTAAGAGCCTTGTCTATAAATTCTGGAAACGAGTCCATTTTCATCTAAATGGCACTGACTCATTCTCTTTGGGCTCTGGAATAGGCCTAATTGTATAGTTATGGCCACAATGAGTTTGACTTCCACTTTATAATGTTGTACGATGGGAGGTTTAGGATTCTTATGGTTATGCTTGAAAAGAATGAGGCATCTGAATTTTCAAAATTTAGAATGTTGCTAAGCAGAAAAGAACAAAAAGTGATAACTATCATTTCTCCATTTCAATTTAGTTATTTTATTGCAAGTTATAATCTAAAATGTCCAAACCGGTTTAGAAAATGATTATTTCTCTCATGTAGTCTAAAAAGTGTTGCCATGTACTGTGAAGTTTGATTTATTGGGTAATGTGTAATTATTTCTAGAAGAAAATGTGTAATGGATATACCTCTTAGTCCTATAGCTGTCTTTATATTAATGACTTTTGAAAATCAACAAGCCATGGGTTTAAAGGCTAGTAAAATACACGAGCCTCTCCTGACAAATATTAATCTAAAAGGGTTTTTTTAGTTTCTTTCTGTCTCCAATGACAGAACTGAATTTACCTCCAGCTAGACCAGTGACTTTCCACTGATGTGCCTCGAGAGGATCTTAGGTGTGCTGTGAAAAATTTTTTTCTTTTTGCAGTTTTGACCGGGGCCAGGTTTGAACCTGCCCCGGTATATGTGGCCGGCACCCTACTTCTTGAGCCACAGGTGCCGCCCTGTTGTAAAAATTTTTAAAGATCGTAAATTAAATTATTTTCAAAAGAAGTTCAAAGCACAGTTAAGTATATTCTTTTTTTAACACTTCTTTTCTTGATCAATATAATGTAAGTGTGCTGTGGATAAAAAAGGTTGAAAAACACTGCTCCAGACTGAAAGTTGAGCCTGGTGGTGAGGACTATGTCACACTGCTATGTCCAGAGACAGACTGTTGATGGATATAGCAAGATCCTCGATATAATGTAATTTTTAAATTTGAACATACGAATGAGAACCAAATACATATAATATGGCAGTTCTGTGTACATTTCTACTAGTCTTATATGTAATGGTTATGCTATGTTTACTGTATATCTTTAGGCCATTTGGGGAGCTTTTTAAATTAATCCCTCTTATTTCCCCCCCCCTCAACCTTTAGTGCTCTCTTTTTAATATAATCTATGATAGGTCCAAATGATTTTTTTATTGCCGAGTAGCCTTTACAGTGGTTCTCAATCTTCCTAATGCTGCGGCCCTTTAATACAGTTCCTGTGGGTCACGACCCACAGGTTGAGAACTGCTGCTTTAGAAGACCCCTTCAATATAGCACCACAATCATGCAGAAATGCCCCATCCATGATGACAAGCAAGCATTGTTCATGTTCATCCCTGCACGGTATGAGAGCAGAAATAAAGCACCAAAGACTGCATAAATCTTGAATACTAGATTTTTTCCCCATGTGCTACCCATATACACATTTGTTTGGGACAAAGAAGGGTGGGTAGATTTTTATTTTTTTTCTCTTTAAGTTGCATAGTAAATGATAAATTGGCTAGAATTCTTCGTTATCCATAAGTATAATACATTTTTAAAATATGAACTTTTGTTTTCTTATTTTTTTTCCACCAAGCTTGAAAGTAAATATTTTCTATCTGATCCTTTAAACTTTGGTTATGCCTTTTTTTTTTTTTAATTTCAGCAACCTAAGGGTGATGGTCTAAGTGCATTTTATGGCAGGAAGTTTGAGAATAATTTAAAGGAGAACTGGTGAGGATTGGCATGGATGCATCTTTTAATTGCTATAGAAGTTTTTGGGAATTTCAGCTCCTCACCTATTTGCATCAAGACCATTTGAACAAGCATTGCTTCACTCTTTATTTTGATGGTTTTTCAGAATCTCAGGTTTAAAATGGAGTAATTGCTATAGTTCCAAGGCTTCTCATCTGTCACTCCTTAATTTGGAGGCTGTGGATTAAAGAAACAGCAGTTGCTTCTTAGCCATCTGATCCTTTAGGCTTTCATGTAAAGTTGAATGTGTTCACCTAAAGTCTTGGGTTTCAGGCTGTGACAGTGCCCCTCTAGGACAATGCTTTCAAAAGATGTAAAATTGCCAAAGGCTCTTTCAACTCTGGTAGATCTACAATATTTTTGTAATTATTTTGGTAGGTCTTATGGTTGTTAAACTATGAAGAAGACACATTACTTAGACAATATTCTCTAGTGGATTGGTTCTAAAATTAGACCTGCTTTAATTGACATAAACTCTTCACTTCCTAATTGTGCTAATGCCATTAAGATTTCAATAGCATAGCATTCTGGAAGTTGCCCCAGACAATTGATTGGCATTTTATACCCGTAGTCATGATGATGCTAATTGGTAAAATTCCCTTGGACAGAGTTGTTGGATTCTGAGTTGGTGTGTTATTGATTTAGTTTGTATAAAACTCTTCTTCTATACACAGCCACTCCAAAATAAGTGGCTATTTATCCGTTTTACAACTTTCATTTCCAAGGAACCCTGTTATAAGATATTCAAACAAGTAGAATCACTGAAATAAGTATGAGCCAAGGGCAAAGAAAAATGCGTTAACAAAAAAAAAAAAAAAGGATAATTTCAACTACTAATTCTATTGAGCTACTTTTCCATCAAGAATGCACTTCCATCTGCCTGCTGGCAGCCAGGAGGGAAGATTTGAAATGATGAGCCTTTTGGTGCTTAATAAATCTTACAAAAAGTTCAAGTCCAGTTTAATTTCATGACTTAATGCCTTAATAATCACTGACTATCATTTACCAACATTACACCATCAGGAAGGCATCACTACCAAGTGTTACACATGTGAATATCTACAAAATGGTTGTTAGCAAGGAGGGAACACTATAAGGCTTGAATATTCTTTCTTATCAGGACTATAAGTGAGAAGAATTTTTTAGCTCCAGTTATCAAGAATATAAACCAGATCATTAACTGATAAAGGGGAAGAAAGATACTTTGTAGGAGGATAAACTTGAGGAGGGTTAGAATGGCAAAAGACAAGAGGTCAGCTGGTCTAGTTCATTAAATGCAGAAGTCTCTTCTGCCATTTCCTGAATCGAAGAGCATCCACCCTCCAGAGATGTGGAATGTACAACCCTGCCAAGTAGTCTGAGGCAGTATGGCATAGATTTGTTTACTAGGAATTTTTCTTAAATGTGTCTTCTTGAAAGTCTTTCCTTTTAGTCTTGGTTTTGCTTTGGGGAGCAAAGCAGAATAAGTTTCCTTGCACTTGCATGTGTTAAACCATTAAGATTTTTAAAGATGTCCATAATGCTTTCCTTATCCTGAAGTCAATTGAATTTATTTGTCAGGGAGAAAATTTATTTTAGTTTTTCTACTCAAGAGCCGTCCTCCTAATTGATTCAACCATAGGTTAGTTATAGACTTCATAATTTTATTAAGGACTGGGTGCCTTGTCTCATACCTGTAATCCTAGCATTCTGGAAGGCCAAGGCAGGTGGATTGCTTGAGCTCAGAAGTTTAAGACCAGCCTGAGCAAGACCAAGACCCTACTTCTATTAAAAATAGAAAAAACTAGCCAGGCATCATAGTGGGTGCTTATAGTCCCAGCTACTCAGAAGGCTGAGACAAAAAGATCGCTTGAGCCCAAGAGTTTGAGGTTGCTAGGAGCTGCGAGTTATAACACTAGAGCACTCTATTCAGGGTGACAGAGTGAAATTCTGTCTCAGAACAAACAAACAAACAAAAAACCTACAAATTTCATTAAGGTCTTATAAAACTAAGTTAATACTTGAATTTGGTCTTAAGGGAACTTGTCCAATAATGAAGCTATGTACATAAATGATAGTTACAAAGTAGGCTACAAAGTTAGTACCCTTATATAGATGATATTAAATTTAATTTTTAAAGATACTTATAATTCTTTTACCAAAATAATTGTTACATCAAAAATTTTGTGTTAACTGGTTAGTATATTCCGTGTTGACTGAGACAGTGATAGAGCTACTTTCCCAAGTAAATCTAACTGGTTAACTTAATCCTGAACATCTTTTTCAACATACACATTCTCACGGCAAGTACTTTTTTGACCCTCTATCCATGTGTTACAGAATTTTAAATATTGATATTTTATTCCTGTCAACATGAAATTGTTAGGTTTTATAGCTAACTGAGCATTTCTTATTTATAGGTTACTGTCATTTGCTTTCTTAAATTTTATTGTCTTTCTACATTTCTAAGTGTTTTCTCAATTTGAACAAAGTAGACCACAGAAGAAATATTTTAATACCTATAGGTTATATTTCTATTTGATTAAAAATGCTTATTTTTAATGACCTCTAATATTATGTTCTTAGATGGTATTCACCAATTGCTAATTTTATTTTTTAAAAATATGTTAACTAACTTCAGCCCTAAACTTGATTATATTTGAGATAATTGCAAAATCCTTATGTCAGAACTATTTCATATTAGTAAAAGATTGATACAAGATATTACTACAAATAGCACTGTTATCTTAATTCATGATGGTTGATGCTTAAAAGTATACAAACCAAAATTTTTAGAATGTCATTATTTTAATTCAAATTGATTTGCCTATTAAATACATTTATAAGCTGGACACCATGGCACATGCCTGTAATTCCAGCTATTTGGTGTTTGAGCCCAGGAGTTCAAGACCATCCTGGTCAACCTAGCAAGACCTCATCACAAAACATAGATACACAAATGGTCTTCATGTAAAGAAATAACTGACAGAAAGGTCCTTGAATTTGAGTACCTGATAGCAAAGGCTACAGGGGTATCTGAAAATTTGGGGGAGAGAAAAGGACAAATTGGCACACTTCGTTAAGAATCTAAAAGTTCATACAGACCTGTGTAAGGCTTCAGAAAATGAACACCATCAAGTACTCCGCTATCTTTCCACAGCTTATATGGGAATAATTGCTTGATTTTTTGAAAGGTGTGTCCATATCAGTTTAGAGATCTGCCCTGTGGTTTTAAAGCAGATTTAAAAAAGAAACTATGTTCCTGGCTTCTGGGATTTGGCATTCATCTTGTTCCCCTAATAGGGTTATCATTCTCCAGTTAATTTGGCCAAGACAGTGGTTCTATCCCATCTCACTTCAAGATTGGCTGAATTTTACGAGTGGGCAGGAGAGAGCCACTGTGGTAGCAGCTTTACCAGTTCCCCCATTTTCTTACAGACTTTATTTCCAGCATGTAGATTTTCTTTTCTTTCCTGCCCCCTTTCCTTCATGAGGGACCTCACATTTATTGACACAGCTCTCTTCAGCTTCCAGAGGATCCTCATAAAACTTCTTTCTAGCCTCTCAGGAAAATGAGAAAATTGAGACTTGGAGCTACAAAAACTAGCACTTGAACCTCAGCCATATGATGTTTCTTTAACTACCACTGCTTGTGTGCACAGCCTGTTAAGAAGCCATGATCAGGAGGGATCCAGGAAGTGAAACCTTCCCTGAAGCACAAACATAATGATACTTGTCTAAGGCAAAGGCTACAAGGGAAGCAAGATGTGTCCTCTGGGTAGGAGAGGCATAGTTCTGCTTCTGACACCATGGTGAACTTCTAGTCAGTGAACTTGAATACGTGCTCCGTGGACATTCTGGCATACTCCATTGTTGCCACTTAAGATTATCTTTCCTCTCACTGTTTTATAGTCTTACACAGATGTGTACTGGGGGATACTTCCACAACTTCAAACTTCCCTCCAGTAAAAGAAATTACAGTTTTATCTGGACCTATGAAGCCTGGAAGAGAAAGGAGCTAATTAGTCCAGTTAATGAAATCAATTTGAATTAATTTTAAAGGAAACATACCCCAAGATCTAGTTTGAATTTTCCATTTTAAGTTGAGTACAAGGATTTTATAGTAGAAGCTGAGATGCCTTTGAAGGAAGAAATGTTATGAAATGTCTCTTCTGTTAGGTTTTGGCAAGACTTTAGGGTGCAGAGGTGTTGTCATAAAGGGATCTTCTGTACTATTTCCATTTCCTGAGGAAGATGATGTAGGTCTCTGTTTAAATTTCCTAAGAAATAAACAGCATTTCCCATGTCAATTGATGAGGATTAATGTCTTCTTGCTTTTAGAGACATTCTTGCCAAAAAGAGGAAAAATAAGGCAAAGTCTGGAATAATCTAAAATAATGATGACAACAATTAATGTCTGTTGAATGCCCTGCACCGTGTGTTGCCTCATTTAGTTCTTAGTACACCCTTGTGAAAAAGGTAGTTTTCTTCATTGAACAGATGATGAAATTGAGGCATACAATAAGTAACTTGCCCCAAGTCCCTAAATTGCAGAGTGGGACTCTAATGCAGCTGTCCGACCCCAAAGTTTATTTTCTTTTTTTTCCCCACAAAGTTTATTTTCTAAACCACTGTTATTCTAGCAGTGTGGGCTCTTCCAGGTGAAGTGGGCCATAGGTCTGCATGGCCACTGCATTTTGACCTCTTGGGCGCTAGGTATGCCTTACTTCATGAGTAGTACCCCATGAAATTCATCACAGGCTTTTCATTTCTGGCAAAGAATTCAGTTATTTCATTTTCAGAAAAAGCTTTTGATATTCCTTACTGGCAGCCCCACTAATTTATATAGAAGTGATAATGAGAGTTGTTTTTTTTCTAAAACTTAAATGGGTTGTTAGCATCAGACAGGGCACATTTGAGCCAAATAGTGCAAAGACCTCTTGCTAAGTATACTTGCCCTCTCCACTGGCTTAACAGTAGGACAGAGCAGTTTCTTTTATTGTTTTCTTTAACCTTGCCCATACAAACTGTTTCATAACCATTACTATGACTTAGAGTGAATAACTATTATTCATTCTCTCCTCATAGAGAAATGTTTAAAATTGCAAAAATTACCCTCTGTTCCAAACAGTCATCGCTGTTTGAAATCAAATTTCTTGCACTTAGGATCAGTGAGACTGCTAAGAAAATCCCTGAGAGAGGTTTTGGATGAGAATTAGCTCCAAGAGTCAAGCTTCATGGCAAATGTTGGATCTTCGTGTTGAGATTATCGTGTTGAGCCGCAGTGAAAGATGGCAGCAACAGTAGAGGACAGCGCTGAGGCGCCTGCTGGGATGCTCAGCAGGTCCCTGACACTCAGGCCTCCATATCTTGTGACTTGCAGAGTCAGCGTTGAGGACTAGGCAGGGATTTTTTTTTCCCCTGTAACTTCTCTAAGAAAACTTCTCCATAGTCCTATGGAAGAAGCATCACAGTGCAAACAGCCAAGATAATACAAGGTATGTGGTGGTTAGAAGCCCCATAACCCGGGCTCATTGTTGTGTCCTGTACTTTCAGAGAATGTGGGGGTTTCCTGTGTCCTGCTAGGATTTCAACTTACTGCTGCTTTTGGTATCTTGAAAATTGGCCTTTGGGTATTCTAATGGGCACGTTTCCTTCCTGTAAAATTCCAAAAGTGCTGTTTTTGATTCATATGACCTGTATGTTCCGGTGAATACAGTTACTCTGATGTTGCTTTAACCTTGTGCACCGTGGCAAATACTCAACTTCCTCTAAAACTTCCCTAGTTTGTTTCTGTTTTACATGGTCAAGGCTGGTCTGTTCTGAGAGATACATAATCTTGTGGCCTTGGTCCTAGACTTAGAAATGTCATGGCTGTCATTGCTTCAGTCCAACACGAGATCCCACAGGTGGCCCAGTTCAGCAGAGCTTATTTTCCTTTATGCGCTTCTCAGTTATTGTTGGGGATTCTGAACTCGGTTTTTCCTTTCCGGTGTCCCTTGAAACACAGCCATCTCTCCTCACAGGAGAGCAAGCCCCCGCTGATAGGAATCTTTCCATGTGCACATGCACACAGCCATTTGCCAACATGGGTAGCTGCCAATGAGTTTTTCCTAGTTGCAGAGTTTATTTTCCCTGGATGGCAGTGCTGTGCCACACAGTGGGGCTGTGACACAGTAGACTCCCTGTTGATAGAAGCTTCTTTGCGGAGAAGTGCCTCTGGTGTCCTTGGGGTCCCCACAGGCATATACGACAGTTCAGTGATTGAAAAAAAGTTTTCACATTGTAGTGATTTTCTGCATATCTGCAGCAGAATAATATGTCCATATCAGGGTGTGCTGTAGGCCCCTCTCGACAGGTAACAGATGGCCGCAGCCCCAGGAGGGCTGCTGGCTGTCACATCAGACCTGGAACCACTAGAGAGCTCCCCGGCCCATAAACAGCCATCTGTGATTGGCCTATTAAAGGAAAGCAGTAAGGATTCCCGACTATGCACCCCTACTTTGTAGGACATGACCTGGGTTCCTGGCAAATTCTGCAAAGTTAGCCAGGAACTTACAGCTGCACTTTAAGGAGCTATGCCTCTCTCCCCACTAACTTTCCAATGCTGCTCAAATGCTGCAGTCTTTAATCTTCTGCCCAATTTTTTTGATTGAATTGTATTGACTTAGCTCCTTCACCCTCTGTGACTTTCTTTCTCCAGAAGCACAGGGCAGGACCTGTATATTTTTGTACCATCCTAGTGCTATGTATAAAAAGGCTTTTCAGGCTGTGGATTACTAAGAACAACTTTGTGGGTCATGACCAACACATAAAAAATTGAAACACAATAGAGTAGAAAGTAGAGTGTGTTCATAGTGAAAGTAAGTATTGCTTTGAGAAATCCTTGTTTAAGTTGTGTATGTGTATATATGGGGATTTGGTATAAATCTTATTTTTCATGTAATGTAGATCACGGTCAAGTCTGAAAGCCCTTCACTGTGGGAGCTCTGTCCTCTACCTTAGTCTCAAATTTTCTCCCATTCCCCCCAGGTTGCCTTTGCAGTTGGCCCACCTCCTGCTCTGCAATGCATTAAGTGTGTGGAGCCTTCCTTCATTTCCAGGTCTTAAATCATTGAAGACAGATTAATTTATATCCACACTACATGATCTGGACTTCATGTGTGTGTGTGGGGGCGGGGAGAGTTTGGTTAAGACAAATGATTTTCTATTAATTCTTGGTTAATAAGAAAACTCAATGAACCCCAGCATGACACTCTGTAAGCATTTTGGTTATTCATGGCTTTTCTCTGGAATGCAGGAATTTAAAGCATACAACAAGCAGGGACCATGCTGTGGAAAGGCTTTGGTGTCTTTTGTTTTCATGCTTTAATAAGTAGGGGCTTCTTTGTGTATGCAGAGAAATATATTTAGCTATTGTTATACAACACCCTTTCCTTTTGACCCCTGGCATGAGTAGGGAATTATTCTAACAAGCCCTTCCCATCCACATCTAGAAAACCTCCTCAAAGGCATATGCATTTCATCTTTCGCAGGGACTTCCCTGTGTGCTAATGAGATGGAAGAATAGCAGCAGCTCCAAGTTATTGGTATTTATTGTTAGTCACAGGCCTGTGTGATTTAGTTTACATTATTTCATGTGAGCCCCTTAAAAGCCCCCTGAGATGGCTGTCAACAACCCCCTTTTACAGAGGAAAAAACTGGGTCTTTTTTTGTTTGAAACAGAGTCTCACTTTGTCTTCCTCAGTGGTAGAGTGCGGTGGTGTCGCAGCTCACAGCAACCTCAAACTCTTAAGCTCAAGTGATCCTCTTGCCTCAGCCTCCCAAGTAGCTGGGATTACAGGCACCCACCTCAATGCCCAACTAGTTTTTAGAGATGGGGTCTTGTTCTTGCTCAGGTCGGTCTCAAACTTCTGAGCTTAGGCAGCGCACCTGCCTCAGCCTCCCAGAGTGCTGGAATTACAGGCGTAAGCCACCAGGCCCAGAAGAAAACTGGGTCTCAAAGAAGTTAAGTGCCTTATCCAAGGTCGCATACCTAAGTGAGTGGAGGAGTGGGATTCCACTGAGTCTGGGGCAGGAGCCCAGTGCTAAGATGCCATGTGGGATGGCCCCTTTACATTGCTACGGTCTTTTCTCTTCTGCCTAGAGTGTTCACTCTTGCCCATCCCCAGCCATCAGAATCTGTTCCATCTGGCAGACCCTAGTCTGAATGCTAGCTTTTGTGAAACGCCTTTTGCTTTTTCTGGGGAGAAATGATTTCCTATTTACTGTACTCAAGTGGCTAATGGTTGTCCCTCTTGCAGCATGTCACATTTTGCTAGATACTGGATTATTGTTGTCTGATATAAATACTACCTGCTGCTGTGTTGCAGTTCTCAGTAGATGGTTCTATTGCTGCTGCTGTTTGGTAAGCAGGTATATACTATCAGTGGGGTCTGTTTTGGCATCTCTTTCCCTTCATCTCTGAGCAATGGTTCTTGTCCTTGAATATTTTCCTTCACTTTCACAGTAATTGCCACATTTTATATGAGGATCATTTATTTTCTGATTGTGATTCTGTTTATCAGAGTTGTCAGCTATGAATGGGATAAGCTAAAATACATAATCAAAAATGGACAGTTTTATTCCAAATCAATCTGTTCCATGTTTTGATATTATGTGCCTTCATGGATTTTTGTAAGTGGTAGAGAGGATACCAGGAGAAGGAGAAGTAGGCTTAAAATATGTTGGTCTCACAATTGAATTTTATTGTATTTTACTAATAGACATCTGAAGGTAAACTACTTTTGAGCTCCTGCTCTGTGCTGTACCCCACGATAGAAATGTTTCTACTCTTCCTGACTTTTTCCCCACTCCCTTTCAGAACTCTTAATTAGCACAATAGTAAAATATGGGAACAAATGGGCAGTTCCCAAGATTGCCTCTTAGCACTATTTTTATGGGTATGGAAACTGAGGCTTAGTGAGATTGTGCTCAAAGTTACACAATACCTATCTGATAGCAACCCATACCCATCTTATCCCAAAGTTCTTTGTCCACAGCATTTGCTATTCAAGGAGAATCTTGGAATTCTCTGTGTGTGACAAGGAGGAGAGTTTTTCAATGGGTTTCAAGTTGCCAAGGTCAACTTGAGTAAATATCATTCGCTTTGAGAAGGATTATTACTTTATTGCCTGGTAAGGGTATTTTCTCCCTTAAAGTGCTAAAATTCAACTATAGAATATACCTTTAAAGGTGAAATTGTAGGGACTCTGGAATCTACTATATGGGAAGGAAAGATTGGAACAAGATCCTATCTAATGCTTCTCAAATCAAAGTTAAGCAGGAGATCCCTACCTATGAGTTGAGGGTGATTCTACTTTGAAGCTTAAATAAAAGTGATTAGCAACACATTTCTTGAGCACGTGTATGTCTTAGGCATAGTTGGAAGCACTTTAGCTATATTGCATTTAATGTTCACCCTACCTCTGAGATAGTTTATCCTCATATGACACATGAGGTAAGGGAGGCTGTGCCCAAGGTCATATGTTAGGTATTCTTGGGCTCTGGTTCTTGTGTCTGGAAAGATGAAAAGCCCAAAGCCAGCCTTCAGTCCTTCTGCTAGAGAATTGGTATGTAAAATCTTGGCCTTGGAGACTGGGGCACAACCTCCCAGCAAGAGATCTCAAATACGTTTTCAGCATGATTGATGATCAGAGTGCAGCCCCTTTCTAAGTATTTCTCCTGTCTGTGATTCTGAAGAGAGGCTTTGAACTTTCTCCAGCAAAGGTTTTTCCTTCCAGATATGTGTTTGTAGTTGAAGAACAAAGGAAAATGTATGACACTGGTAGTGCAAGTTGCCTTGTGAAGGCGTGTATTTTATTCTCCACTTGCTGAACCCAAGTTCTCACTTATCTTTACCTTCAGAGTGACGTTGACAGAGTTCACTATGAGGAAAGAAGTCCAAAACCTTCCTCTGAAGGAAACAGCCATCCTCTGACTGACTCTACCCGACAGCAAGGCTCCGTCTGTGACGCCTGTCCTTGGTGTGCCCTAAAATTGAAATCTATAGGGAGGAACTACCATCACCTCTTCCTTCCCTCCTTCCGTTCACTTTCACCTCTTACTTTACCTTCTGATTCTTTCTTCAGATTGCTTTCACGTACTGCTTCAAGCTTCTGCAAACAGAACTGAATTTTTTTCTGCTGATGCATAATTTTTAGAGCACTTTCCTGTGTTTTCCCCACAGACCAGATATTATCTTCATTTTACACTGATTGGAGGTTGAGGCTCAGCGGGCTCAGCCAAGATCATAGCATATCGGTGGCAAAGGTAAATCGAAAAAGGAGAGGGTAAATAAGGACCAGAAAAGAAGAAATGGATCTTCCCCCCGGATCTCTCTCTTCTAGTCTTTTGGAAAGGCCTCTTAGCATTTAATCTTGGGATTTATGAAGTCTTTCTGCAGTAGCCTCATGCTGCTACTGCCTCTTTGTTTTCCTGACAAAGTGTGAAATAGTGATTTCTTTTAGGTATGAAGAATTCTCCTTTTAAGGTGGATATTTGTCACGTTTCTCCTGAAAGCCATTAGCAGTTTCTGTTCCGTTTTTGGCATGCTCTGGGGTATACATTTGTATTTCAAGAGTTCAAGGTTACAGGCGCCACTAAATTGAGCAGCTGTAGGGAGGACATCTTAAGACTGAAATTAGGATTCAGAGTGACTATGACTAATTGAAAACATCAGCAAAATGGTGTTGAATAAGGACAAGGAAGGAGAAAAGTCACCCAGTTTCCCAGTGGATATTTAGAGGACAATTATGCTTTGTTCACCACTGTGCTGAGGACTATGGTGGACTCAGAAAAGGCTTGGAGGTTGTCTTTACTTTCCAGGAAAAATCTAATTGAAAAGCCTAACGCCTAGAAACATGAAACAAATAAGGACAGAAGAAATGGCTATGAGTATAAACAGAGTGATCCTTGTGATCTAGGGTGCTAGGAGAAATTGACTTATATGCAGCAAATATCAAGAGGACAAAAGATGCAATAAGATACAACCTGACTTAAGGAAGCCTCCTCCTACTGAGAAGGTGTATGTGTGAATGATTCAACTTCAGTGTAATCATGAAATAGAAACTATTACAAGAGTAAACAGCTGGAGGGCAGTGGTTAAAAACACAGACAAAATGATGTTGCTCGGTTTCAAATCGTGGCCCTGGCATTTACTGATCATATAAATTTGGGCAGCTTATTTTACCACTATTTATCTCTACTTCTTCATCTGTAAAATGGGACGTAATAATATTAAAGCTTGATGCAAAAGTAACTGTAGTTTTGGACCATGAATTTTAAATCATTATAACTAGGCTCAAACACATCTTTGTAAATCAAAATAGGACCCATTACAATCAACACATTGTTGCCAATGAGAAATAAGTTTTTTTCTTCTTGTAGTGTAAATATCTGTGCTACTATCTATGCTCCAGGATTCAATGAACTCTTGGCAAGAATTTTCTGCATCCTGTTGTTTGTGGAAGGGTTTTCCCTGCAAAAAGTTGTCAAGATGCTTGAAGAAGTGGTGGAAGTCAGTTGGTGGAAGGTCAGGTGAATATGGCAGATGAGGCAAACCTTTATAGCCCCATTTGTTCAACTTTTGAAGTGTAGGTTGTTCTACATACAGTCAGGCATCGTCATGGAGAAGCATTGGGCCCTTTCTGCTGACCAATGCCAGCTGCAATCTTTGCAGTTTTTGGTGCATCTCATAGATTTGCTGAGCTGACTTCTCAGATTTGATGGTTTTGCTGGGATTTGTAGTGGATCAGACCAGCAGCAGACCACCAAACAGTGACCATGACCATGACCTCTTTGGGGTGCAAGTTTGGCTTTGAGAAGTGCTTTGGAGGTTCCTCTCGGTACACCCCTGAGCTGGTCATTGCCAGTTGCAGTATGAAATCCACTTCTGTCACCCATCACAATCTGATCAAGAAATGGTTTGTTGTTGTTACAAAGAATAAGAGAAAATGACACTTGAAAATGATGATTGCTCTGATTTTCAGTCAGCTCATGAGGCATCCACTTACTGAGCTTTTTCACCTTTCCAATTCACTTCAAATGCCAACCCACTATAGGATGTTTAATGCTGAGTTCTTTGGCAACTTCCCGTGTAGCTGTCAGAGGATGAGCTTTGATGATTGCTCTCAATTGGTTGTTATCAACTTCTGATGACCAGCCACTACACTCCTCACCTTCAATGCTCTTATCTTCCTTTTCAAAACTTCTTAAACCACCACTGCATTGTGCATTCCTTAGCAGTTCCTGGGCCAAATGCATTGTTGATATTGTGAGTTGTCTCTGCTGCTGTACAACCCATTTTGAACTTGAATAAGAAAATTACTTAGATTTGCTTTTTGTCTAACATCATTTCCATAGTCCAAAATAAATATAAAATAAACAGTAAGTAATAAGTCATTAGCAAAAAAACATAAAGCAAGAAATGTGCAGTAAAATGATGTATAACCACATTTAAGAATATATTCCAGTATCAAGTGGCAAATTTCAAAAATGCAAAAACTGCAATTACTTTTGCAGCAATCTGATAGTACCTACCTGGTGGGAGATTGGATCGTTATCAAGATTGAACAAGTTGATGCACACTTCAAAGAGTTCCTGGCCCATGACAGTGCTGTGTATAATATGTTGTGGTGATGGTGACAGGGAAAAGCATCCCAAAAGAACAGAACCTCTGCTGGGACAGGACAGGGTGGAGCACAGGGCAAGTTACATAATTCAGGATTTTTGTCAATGTCCAAGGAGATGACAAGAAAAGGCGTAAAATGTCATGATGGGTTGGGGAGTGGGGCTGCACTCTAGTTGTTCATTGTTGCAGCATCAGATTTGAGGGTAGAGGATTTAAATCCTGGGAGAAAATATGACCCAAGTTCAACTTCAAATGATAGGTAGAATATTGGCAGTTGAGAAGGAGTACTTTTTAGGTTGGGGAGAAGGTGTGAGCAAAGGTATATAGGGTTGGGGCTATTTGTTCAAACAAATATAAAAGAGTAGAGGTAAATAAAGCAAACAAGGTCACAAGAGGGAGCATGTTTCTGCAAAGTGGTTGGTTGCTAAGACTCAGCAGAAAGTACTTATTACTAAAACAGCCAATTGAGATTTAGCCTATTATCAACTAGAATTTCCCCAGTTTTACTAAGGAAAGCAAAATCGGGATGGAAGGTAGATCAGTTCGAAGGGGACTAAGCTTAGGTTAAGAAGAGAGAATTTTAGGAATTTAAAGCAATTTTGTTTTGGTGTCAATGAGTAAGAGATGATGGGCGGGCAGAAAGGGTAATATCTTGGCCATAAAAGAACAACAGGGTAACTGTGGAGTTCAGTTGCTTCTCACTCTGACAGTATGTAGGAATGTTGCTGTCTGCCTAGGATGGATGACTCCAGTGAGTGTAATAAAATTAGTGGAGCCCAAACTCCCTCTTCTTCCCAAATGGTGCTGACCTCAGGAAACTATGCACTGGAGAGAGGTTTTGATTCAGTAGGGTGATGTATAGGCTAAAATTATTCTGAGTCACCTGTTTTGGGGAACATTTTGCTGAGAAGTGCTGATGCTTGTGACCTTGAGTTTAAGAAACAGCAGCACTATTGTTCTGGTGGCATTCTAAGATGTTAAATCTTCATTTCCAACCTTGTGTGACCGGATGGTGATTGGGAATGGGGAGAAGGCGTCCTGGTATCAGAATTAAATCTTTATACAGTATACCATAGCTTAGATTTCCACTTATTTAATGAATGTCCCTTTTGATTCATATCTTTTGCATTTCTTTAATGAGTTCTGAATTACAGAATAAATTATTGTCCCTATAGACAGTACTGATAAATCTATCCATGTTCCCCACAAGACTCTTTTTACACTGTCCCTGGTGATAGGAATTGTTTAGAGGCCTTTCTTTAAAGGTAACATTTTGAAAGGATCTATATGGTGAAATGAATAACTTGGATTCAAGTTCTGGCTCTGCCTCTCACTATGTAATCTTGGGTAAATATTTTGCTTCTTTAAGCTTCAGTCTTGTGTGGGTTGGACTAGGTGATGATGTTGATGAAGATATTAGCTAACATTCATTGAATGCTTCTGATGCATCTTGGATCATTTCAAGTTCTTTACACATATTAACTCATTTAATCCTCCCATTGACCCTGGCAGGTAGGAACTTGATTATCACTATCTCCATGTTGCAGATAAAGGCTATTTGCCAAAGGTCTCCCAACTGGCAACTGGTCTGGACAGGATTATTCTAACCCAGGAGGACCACCTTTGAGCCTGTCCTCATGGCCACTGCTGACTCCTAATCTTCCTGCAGACAGTAGATGACTTCTAAAGTGGCATCCACCTGGGGGTCAGAAAATGTCATGACCTCAGTATTTCCACTGAAGTTACCTCACTCACCTACACTCATACTCTGGTGATGTCGGCTTGAGCCCACACGGGTTGCTCATGGCTCCAATGGTATGTGGCATCACCACAGTTAACTGCAGTGGGGACACAAGGCAGAATTAGTGATTCTTAGGAGCTTCTAACTGTTGCTCTGTGAGCCCATTGCTGTCTGGTTGGGTCTGGCCCCCTTGGCCTCAGTCTCCACAATAATCCTACCTTGAACCAAAGAGCTAACAAACTGTGCTTCGTCTAAGCTCAATTGCAAACAGCTGCTATTGCTGGTTTGAAAATTGATGACAGCAAACTTTCTGCTGAGAAGGTAGGAATGGCTGTGCAGAAAGTGAGGATATTGATATTTTCTAGATGCAAAATAATATGGTTTAATTTTCCTAAAAGCCAAAGCACCTGTCTGGAGTCATAACTGTAAATATTTATCAAAATGAGACTCTCCCAAGAGACAATTCAGAGTATAAAAGGATTCTACACAGTACTGATTCTTGGTAGCATGCAGGGCTGTGGAAATATTTGGAAGTACTCAGTAATATTAATAACAATATTCATAATAATAAAATGACAATAAGGAATCCACAGGTTTTCCTTCACATTTCCTGCTTATTGGACCTAAATGTCTGCTGGATACAACAGATATGTTATCTATTTCAACCACTCATCAACCTTATGAAATGATAAAGTACAGCCAGTTGCCATGTGAAGAACCTAAAAGTGTAAGGGTTGTTTTGGGGGTGCCTGCCCAATTCATGCTCAAGTTCCAGTATTTCTTGTCAATCACCTGACAGTGAGTTACTGGCCTGGCAAATTCTAGACCTTTACCAGTCAAGCAGACTTAAAAGTCTGGTTTTAGACTGGTAACAGGTGGTGTATTCTCTAGCAAAGCCTGTAAGGATATTAAAACTTTGGAAAAAATCATCTCATTAAAAAGTATAGCTCAAATCCCACAGAGCTTTTGCTATAATAGCTTTTGTATTACATGTTCACTAAAGAAATAAAATGCTTTAGAATTGTGTAGCAGACAGGAGGTGACAATGACTTCAGTAAATGCATTTTGTTTGGAGGGTTAGTTCATACAAATATTAACATGCATTGCAGTGGGACTTTGTGAAGCTAGTGTTTCTTGTTTCTCTTTCCCTAAGGTGGCAGTGGAAGAGAGTAGAAAGATTGGGAGGGATGAATGCTTGTAAAATAGGGGTTCTTAACAGAGGATGTCAGAAACCAAAGGAAGGGGTGGATGAGGTTGGAGAAAATGTGCTCACAATTACCATTGCTTGTAAGAGCTTTTGAAATTTCAGATAATCTTCAAGGGGGAGGGTATGAGCTGTTTTGTGCTAATCAATAGGGGTGCAAGTTTAAAAGTTGAGATGTTCTAATTACTTCCCAGTTCAAGTGCATAATGATGTGTGGTTTATATGCCATAATTATATGCATTCATGTGGAGTGGAATATCCTCAAATTTCAAAGATTGCGTTACAGTGACACAATTTGGGGATAATATTTAATTTTTATAATTCTGCCTTTAATGGGGGGAGGGAGAGGCTGCAAGCACAGGTGCAATCAAGCAACTTCATTGCTTTTATGATTACTTCTGGGATATATGTGTCTTTATGTTGCCAGAGATTGGTGGCCACAGGAGAGCAAGATTTCTCAGTTTATGGTCCCTCACTGAGGTCACTGCCTAAGTTCCCTAGTGTTCCACTTGGCAGGAACAGGGTCAATGTGTATATTTAAGATAATTCAACCTGAAAACTAGGGGAGATGATCGGCATCAAAGTTTGGAGAGGGCTATGCTGCCTATATATTTTTCTAATTATGCTCAGAAGGTTATACATACATTTACAAAATTATGCTCACCACTCCGTCTTAACACAGAAGTTCTTACAGGTTGGTTTTACTAGCTAAAGACCTTTAGTTGAGGTCTGTAAATTATTCATCTACTCAGATTAAAGGCAGATAACACATGCAGTTAATACATAAACCATCACGGTAAATTTCTTCTGAGTTTTACTGAAATATCTTTTACTTGCAATACAGCATTTTGTGTCACCGAATTCTAACATTTTTAACACTATGACTTTCTTGAAGTTACCAAATATATTAAGAAAATATACATTTATTGAGTGTGTACTATGTGCAGGACACCATCCTGGGTGCTCCCAGAAATATAAGACACAGTTTGGCCTCTAGTCTAACCTCAGTTGACTGCATACTGTTAAAATCCAAGATGGAACTCACAAAGTTTCAAGACAGATTGAAACTATAATCTGAAAAATGACACTGTAGCAGTATTTGTTTAATAGGCTTTATTTTAACCCTTCAATTTTTAGTCTTTATTCTTATGGTTTAATTAATGATGAGCCCATGACACTGGATGTTAGGCACAGATTGAGTCCTGTGATTGTGGTAGATTGTCACCTGTGATTCCTATCTGCTTGGCTGATGTTGCTAATCAGCTCATTGTTCAGAGAAATTTACAATGTAGAGACATAGGTTGGGCACAAGTCAGATACACAAAATTCAATGTACTAGTCAAAGGACTTAGCTTGTAAATCAGGCCATTGGGTTTTTGTTCTGTCTTGGTCCCTTACAGACCAAGTTCAACAATTTTCTCTGAGCCTTCATTCTCCTGTGGAAAGAGTTCCAGCTACAATCATATCACTTGCTGAGCTCACAGGTTAAAAGGGGAATAGCCTATCTCAAAACACTGAAACGAAAAATAAAGAAATCAGCCGGGAGTGGTGGAGTGTACCTGCAGTCCCAGCTATTCAGGAGACTGAGATGGGAAGATCACTTGAGACTAACCTGGGTTATATAGAAAAACCTCATTTCAATTTTTTAAAAAGCAGGGAGAGGGAGTACTATTTGATGAGATGTGGTGAGAGGCTCAATGCAGGCTGGTGGAAGGATAGCAAAGGATCCTTCTGCCAGTGGATCACTTAAGACATACCTACTTTGGCAGGGTGCAGTGACTCCCGTCTGTAATCCTAGCACTCTGGGAGGCTGAGGCGGGTGGATCGCTTGAGCTCAGGAGTTCAAGACCAGCCTGAGCAAGAGTGAGAGCCTGTCTCTAAAAATAGCTGGGCATGGTGGCTGGCGTCAATAGGCCCAGGTACTTGGGAGGCTGAGGCAAGAGGATCACTTGGACCCAAGAGTTTGAGGTTGCTGTGAGCTGTGACACAACAGCACTCTACTCAAGGTGACAGGAGTGAGACTCTGCCTCAATTTTAAAAAAGAGAGAGAGAGAGACCTACTTTGTATTGTCCATAGGGTATAGTCAGTCCAACAATGCAGTTCCTTTAGGGTAGTGTCCTCACTTGTTTGAGGTCACTTGGCATGGAGCCTCATGTGGTCAAGGGCCTGAGCCACCTGTGTGCAGAAGCCGAGGGAAGGATCTGGCCCCCCCCGGAGTTGCCAATGCTGAATCTTCCCGCAGTCACCCTAGTTAGGCAGCCAGGGCTACTTCTCATTGGTGCAGGCTACTTGTGGCTGTGTGAGTCAATTCCCCAGGGATTTCCCAGGGTTTTCTTCTGGGCAAAGGTTTGTACTGATAATGGGTCTATCATGAGAATTTTCTGGACTGCACAGACCACAGAGTCAGGCTGAACACATAAACTGTTTCACAGTCCCTATCCTTTATTCCAGGAGGAAAAAGAGGGTGACCAAGTATCAGCAACATGTTAATCAGCAGGTTGCCCTGCTCATAGCTTTTTTCTGAGCATCTGTTCTCCTAACACTTGCTAATAAGATTGGGTTTTGGGGGCGGCACCTGTGGATCAAAGGAGTAGGGCGCCGGCCCCATATGCTGGAGGTAGTGGGTTCAAACCCAGCCCCGGCCAAAAACCACAAAAAAAAAAAAAAAAAGGATTGGGCTTAGGGACATGGCCCTGGCCGCATCACAGCTGATTTCTGAGAGGTGGCCTGACTTGAGGTGGGCCTCTCAGATTCTCTCTGCTCACCAGTCTCTGTTGGGTGTTTGAATTGGAGAGTGCTCTGATGGGAGATTTTGGAGGCTGTAGAGAGAGAAGTGCAGCAGATGGGCAGGAGAAGCACATCCTGGATCCACTGCTGTAGGGGAGGCTCCTGTCTCTGGAGTTGTCAGCTGGTTATGCTTTTCCACAAGATGCCTGTGGCCTTCAGGAAGCCCCTCTGCCCACGTGGCTCACATGACTTCTCTTTCCTGTAGCCACATGATCCATGGGTAAGATACTTTGTGATTGAATGATGCGAGGCAAAATGAATTGAGAAAATGGTTTAGTAAAAATAAAACTCATTGATTTCAGAGGTCAGAATACATCTGTGGTGCCTGCCGGTCCACCCTGCCAGCTAGCCAGTGCAGTCTGCGGTCACAGTCACTCAGAGTGTGTGCCAGGGTTTCAGACGGCTCTTGGCTTTGAGTGTAGACATCTGATAAGATCTGGTGGTTTCCCTATGCTCACAAAAGTATGTCCTTGACCATTATCTTGTGTGGGGCACAGGCAGAACTCAATTCTGGTCCCTTCCATGCTCCTTTAAATAGTGGTCAGTGGGCCAGTCACTTTCAGCTGACACCATCAAAGGGGAAGGATTTCTGCTTCTTGCCAAGAAGCCTAGCTTTGTAAAATGAATTGCTGATGGTGACTTTTGGGGAAAGTAGAGGCTTACATCAATGGTCCCTGAGTGGGGGGTTTGATTGCCAAGTTGTACTTCTCTGGACTTCTAATTTGCCTGACACCACAGCAGTCATATTTGTTTCTAAGGACAATGTGGAAAGAATACAACAGCTTTTAATGCTGCTGCTACACTTGACTAGTATGGCCCCGTAGCCTTTTTGTTTTTCACTTTCCAGGCCCCCACCCCACCTCTTCCACCCAATGCCCTCTTAGCAACCTCAGAGACCAGAGAGGGATGCCCTGTTGATGTGTACTTTATGTGAGATTTGCAATCAAAGTGCCCTTTCTGATCATGTTTCATTATCAAAAGCAAACACCAGATGCCACCAGATTTATATAGTTAATAACAGTTCCACCAGTGACGCATCTGTTTTCTGGGAGCAGGGGACTGAGAGTGCTGATAAGGTGTTCACAGAGCCTTAAAATACAAGGTAGAAATGTCACTCATAAGCAATATGTGGAAACTCTTAAGCACGTTCAGAGGCGTACGAAATGATGATTGCCTTTTAACATTAGGAAAGGCCTCTTGGGGGAAAGAGCATCTTGGTTATGCTCTGAGGGGTAGGTGGAAGCTGGCTGGGCAGTGATGAGACAGGAGGGCCAAGCAGGTAGAACCAGCATGCTTCCTACAGAAGCGAGATTGTTGGCTGTGTTACATTAGGGGGCCAAAAGTGAGGTTTATTTGCCCCCACTCATTTGCCAATCACATAGCAACTAAGGAGCTATACAGTTATTATATAGAAATAGGTTTCTGGTGAAATATGCCATGACTAATAGCACTTCGTTAGATACTTTCTGTTTTTAATACCAGTGTGCATCAGATTTTTGGACAGAATTGTTGTCTCTATGTGAAAAATATGAAGGTTATATCTATATCTTTGGGGAATTTATTTTTAACCAGCTTTACTGATTCTTAAAGTCAGCCAGGATTTCTGATTCTGGCTGAGAAATGGTAGAGACTACATTTGCCTTGAGAAAATAGAAGTTTTAAAATAATAAGGCAAATGCGCCTTCACAGACTGTATCCCGCAGCTCGTTTGGGTTGCAACCTCATTACACTGAACAGGCTGGTCCTCCTCTTGCTCTTCCTGTAACGAAATTACGTGGCCCATCACTTCCTTTTGGAGGTCAAAAGAAATGAAATTTAGGGTCTGGGAAAATGGTTTTTCTAATTTCTGTGCTGCTTAAAGCTCTTATCCATCCATGTATGAAAATCCAGGGAGATAATTGGCTAGGAAAATCACAAGGCTTTAGGGACAGTAGTCAGGCTGAGAACAGCTTTTGAAAATCAGTACAATTTAGCCTTTCTTGCTGGCTTCCCATCCATAGGACTTCTGTCCTGTGATTGCCTCTGGAGACTGTAGGGATGCCCAGAAAGCTGTTTACCTTCTGTTGTAACACCTCCCAAGGCAACCCACTCCATTTTGGGCTATGCCTTTTATTAGAAAATTCTTCCTTTTAATGAGTCAAAAATCTGTTTCCCTATAACTTTCCCTAATACTGGCTTAAATATAGAATTTTTTGAGGACTAGCCTAGAAACATGGTCACTGTTTCCCAAAGAAAATGCATTTTGAGTTCCAAACAAGTAATCTTCTAGAACACAGCACAGTTCATAAATTGGAGCATGCCCAGTAGAGAGCCTGAGAGGCATGGCCCAGGAAAGGAGGGAAAGGCCAGTGCCTACAGGGTCAATTTACAGAGTCCATCTCTTCCTACCCTGTCTTCTCCCAGGTTTCCTGGCTGTTGACATTTACAAACGCTGTGGAAATGGGTTCAGGATGCTGGCTTCCTCATAACTCCCTTTTAGGAAGCCCTTAGGCAGTGTAAAGAAAACCAGGTTTCTGTCTATAGCACCCAGCTACCTAGAGGACAGGGCCGATAATATGGGAGGAAAGAGGAGCCCAGCCCGAGGCCCTGCCCACTTCTGCCTCCACTGCCACAGGGTCAGCTGCATTCAGATTGGACAGAGATGGGTTTGACTCTGGGCGGTACCACTTAGCAAGTTGCTGAAAGTCACCCTTTTGAAAGCCTCAGAGATTAAGAATAAATGGGATGAGGCCAGGCTGGTGGCTCACGCCTATAATCCTAACACTCTGGGAGGCTGAGGCAGGTGGATTGCTTGAGCTCAAGAGTTCCAGACCAGCCTGTGCAAGAGCGAGACCCTATCTTTATTAAAAGTAGAAAAACTAGCCGGGCATTGTGGCAAATGCCTGTAGTCCCAGCCACTCCGGAGGCTGTGGCAGGAGTTTGCCTAAGAGTTTGAAATTGCTGTGAGCCCGGGGTGACAGAGTGAGACTCTGTCTCAAAAAAAAAAAAATAAATAAATAAATAAATAAATGTGATGAAGAATGTAAAGAGCACAGTACTGCCCAATAAATGTTTTGACACACACATACACGGTTAACTGTATTCCAGACTGTGCCCTTCGCTCGTGAACAATCAAAGCCCCCTCCCAGGGTGTGGAGTGAGCAGACACGATGTCCCCTGCCTTAGCTGGTGACTCAGCCCGTTGCTTTTGACCAGAGCTAGGTTCAAAGTCAGATGATTCTACAGCTTCAAACTGGGTTCTCATATATATTGCCGCTGTGGCCTCTTGTTTTTCTTCTCAGGGCCCAAACCAGACTCCTTCAGTTTCTTAAATGTTTTTTTCCAGAATGTACTTGGTAGAAAAAATAATACTCAAGACACTATTTTTTTTTTCTTGAGACAGAGCCTCAAGCTGTCATCCTGGGTAGAGTGCTGTGGCATCACAGCTCACAGCAACCTTCAACTCCTGGGCTCAAGCGATTTTCCTACCTCCGCCTCCCAAGTAGCTGGGACTATAGGCACCCACTACAATGCCCAGCTATTTTTTGGTTGTGGCCATCATTGTTGTTTGGCGGGCCTGGGCTGGATTCGAACCTACCAGCTCAGATGTATGTGGCTGGTGCCTTAGCCGCTTGAGTCACAGATGCTGAGCCAAGACACTGTATTTTTCTATTTGCATGTCAGACTTCATGTTGGGTGGTCATTCATGTTGGTTCTCTTATGGGTATGTGCATGATACCTGAGATGGTGAACATTGCTGGTTGATCATGCCATACGCGTGAGGATATTTATTCCTCATCTTGATTTTTAAAGTAGCAAATTACAGCTTGGAGTGGAACTTGTTTTCATTTATATATATTTGCCTACGTGAAAGAGGAAAATAATGTATAGTGTTTTACAATAAATTAATTAGGGCAGGTTTTATTTTTTAACTGTGGCAGTCAAATTCTCAGGGTTGTTTCAATGACAAATCAGTGCCAAGGTGATCAACACTGGCTGAGGAGCTCTTCTTGTAGAAGAGTTAGGAATAGAGGGTTAGGGAGAAAGGACCTTCTACAGGCAGGCTAAAGAGCGCATGAAGGGCTTTGAGTACCTGTTCTGCCACTCACTGGTAATGACCTCAGGCATGTTTCATAGGGTTATTAGGAAAATTGAGCCAGTCAGGGGGAAGGAACATGCAGCTTTAAGGCCTCATGTGGCCCTTCTGATCCCCAAGTACCCTTTTTAAAAAGGATTTGCTCTGTAAAATTTGGATTCAGTCAAAAGGCTTCACTCAAGATCCAGAAGGCCATATGTGGCCCCAAGGCTGCAGGTTGAAAGCATTAAAGCACTGAGCATAGTGCTTAGTATTTAGTAAGCACCCCAGTTGTATGTTTTTTTTTTTTTATTATTGTTGGGGATTCATTGAGTATATAGGAAACCAGGTTACACTGATTGCATTTGTTAGGTAAAGTCCCTCTTACAATTGTGCCTTGCCACCAAAAGGTGTGTCACACACCGAGACCTCACCCTCCCTCCCTCCTTCCCTCTCTCTGCTCTTCCTTTCCCCCAGAGAGAAAGAAATCTTACTGGTATAAACTGTTTATTCTCTTGGCTCCTGATAATCAGTTACAGACCTCATGGCTGGGCGCGGTGGCTCATGTCTATCTATAATCCTAGCACTCTGGGAGGCCGAGGTGGGAGATTGCTTGAGCTCAGAAGTTGAAGACCAACCTGAGCAGTAATAGCAAGACCCCATTGCTACTAAAAATAGAAAAAAGTGAGGCAAGATTATCACTTGAGCCCAAAAGCTTGAGGTTGCTGTGAGCTATGACACCACATCACTCTACTGAGGGGACCAGAGTGAGACTCTGTCTTAAAAAAAAAAAATCCAGACCTTATGGAGTTATAGGATGTTAGACATTTAAATTACTTTTCCATTAGTGGTGATGGATTAGAAGGAATCATTCCCATGTTTTCTCATTTAGTCCCCCCTTGTGGCCAAAAGCAGACATTTATGAAGCAATGTGTTGCATTAGAAGCAAACTGGCCAAAGAATAGGTTTTTATCTGAGTGTGGCTGCCTGGCCCTTAGAAGACTCAGGCCTACTGTTTGGCCCCTTCAGTGAAATACTAGTGACAATACACCTCATGGCCCCCAAAGCTCACACTTACTCACCTGCCTATCATCTTGTGTTCAGTCCTTTAACATTTACTGAGCACCTCCTATGAGCAGACATTTGCCTTGGTGATACACCAGTGAATAAGGCAAAAATCCTGTCCTTGCAAAGCTTACATTCATTTTGGGAGGCAGACTAAGTAAGGTAAGTAGTAAACAGTGGTGACAAGTGCAACAGAGAAATTTCAGCTGGAGCCCTCCTGGAGAGTCGTGTTCTGGTTTTAAATAGGGCCATCAGGGAAGGGTTCAGGGAGGAGCAGAGACTTGAAGCAATGAGTAGACGTTGGAAGTCCAGGCAGAGGGACAAGGCAGGAGTGTGCCAAGAGTGTTCAAGGGCCAGGAAAGAAGCCTGTGAAGCTGGAAGAGAGGGAGCCTTGCCAGAGCCCCAGTGAGGGCTGCAGGTCAAGTGCAGCCTCGCAGGCCATGGTCAGAACACTGGTTTTTTTTCTCTGAGGGATGGAATATTGTGAAAAGGTTTGGAGCAAAGGAGTGATGTTACCGGGCTTGGGTTTTAACAGGATCACCCTAATTGCTGTGTTGAGAATAGGCATGGGGGCAAGGGTGTAGTTAGAGATGGGGGCTTGACCCAGGGTGGTAGCAGCGGACATGGCCAAGTGTCCTCTTTGTGCCTTTCTGAAATGACCTTTTTTCTTTTTTTGTCAAGAACATATTTCCTTAAAGTTATTTTTTTCATAATTCCATGTCAATATTAGATGTCTGAATTTTCCCTGTTTATTTTATTCTGTGTCAGTGGCACATGTGTATAGTACGGGCATATGAGTGTTGAGAGGACAGTTAATTACATCACTAATAGAAGGGGCTTTTTATATTGGTTTGTTTTCCTTAAATCACTTCGGGAGAGGCCAGGCACAGTGGGTCATGCCTGTAATCCCAGCACTTTGGGAAGCTGAGGCATGAGGATTGCTTGAGGCCATGAGTTGGAGACCAGCCCGACAACCTAGTGAGACCCCATCTCTGTAAAAAGTTAGCCAGGTGAGGTAGTACATACCTGTCGTCCCAGCTGCTCGGGAGGCTGAGATCAGAGAATCTCTTGGGCCCAGGAGTTTGAGATTGCAGTGAGATATGATAACACCGCCACACTCTAGTGAAGGCACAAAGAAAAATCCTGTTGAAAACCAAAAAACCCCTCAGGAGAAAGGATCCCCAAAGGGACTGCCACCTCCCTGTTTATATGTGACTCTCGTTCTTGACTACTGCACACATGCTTTCTTCCCCAGTTTTCCCTCATTTAATAGTAGGTCCTACATCCTTTTGTAGTTCATCAGCATGGTCAGTGGATTTTCACACTGATGCGTGAGGTGGGCCTCCCTCAAGCCTTCTTACAAAGCAGGCACATCACCCGTCTGATGTGAGGAGAAAAAACAGTAGGTCCTCTGATATTATGTCTTATCCAGTTTCACCTAAAATGAAACCACCACACCGCATGACACCCCATCAATACTTAGGCACATGGAACCTGGGAATTCAGTGACTTCTTCACCATCTGAGTTCTAGTTGTTCCCTACATATAATACATTTATTAGGACTATGGTTTTGGTTTTGGTATGTTGCAGATGATCATCCTATATAGAAATTATGCAAAGAAATTTCTCCCTTTTGGAGATAATGAAACTCCAGAAAAGCCAAATTTGTTCAACAATATAATCATGGAAGAGATGTGTGTGGCTCTGTTCCAGATTAGCATTATGGTCTTGAACTCCTGGGCTCAAACCATCCTCCTGCCTCAGACCCCTAAAGTGCTGGGATTATATGAGTCAGTCACCACACTTGGCCCATATGACTCTTAAAATCTTGATATATATACAATTAACAATACAAGGCAGTGGTGGTGAAGAAAGAATCTTGATATATATACAATTAACAATACAAGGCAGGATAAATATGTGGTGCAGAAGAAATTTTCTGGCAACACACATTAATACAGTTGTTTTTGTTTATAAGCTTATTGCGACATAATCTTTTTAAAAAGTATCTTTTCTCATTAGTGTGAAATTTCATCACTCTTTTCACAGTGCTGGTCACGTGAGAAATGGAAGCATGGAAAGTAATTTCTCCCCACAACACTTTCTTAAGTGGTGATTGGCTATCTGCCAATGGTGCTAAGACTCTTGGTAGCTCTGTCTGTGTTAAACTGTACCAACAGAGTTTTTTTGTTGTTGTTCCTTTGTTTGTTTGTTTTGAGAGACAGAGTCTTATTTTTTCACCCTCGGTAGCGTGAGTGCTGTCATTTCATAGCTCACAGCAATCTCAAACTTTTGGGCTCAAGTGATTCTCTGGACTCAACCTCCCAAGTAGCTGGGACTACAGGTGCCAGGCACAACAGCCAGCTATTTTTAGAAATGGGGTCTCACTTTTGCTGGTTTCGTACTCCTGAACACAGGGCAAATACCAACAGGTTTTATAATAAACACAAGCAAAATCAACTTGGGGGCTTCATGGAGGAAGTGTGGCGTAGAGGGAATCCCCCAAACATTCAGCTTGTCACTTTAGTGACTACAGCTGGTCCTAATTTCTAAGTACATAAATCTCCTGATAAGTGGCTTTGCTGGCCCCAATTCCTAATAGGCATTTACCTATATGACATCTATTTATGTATCTGGGTCATTGTGAAACCAGAGGTGTGAGCTGCTTTTGTACAGTCTTAACCTCTGATTTGCTCCCTTCTCTTTTTCACTGCTCGTGAACACTAGAAGTTGGAGGAAGACACTCCTTATTAATATGAATGAAAACCTTATGTCCTATTTTAAACATTTTCAGGGAGGCTTCAACAATGCTTATAAACAAAAAGTAATGCCAAGAGGCTGAGAATATGCTACCCTTAACGTTCCTCCCTGATGTGGTGAAACGTTTCTCAGTGCACTGGTACACATGGAGTTAAATTTCTTTTTTGCTTTGGGGGCGTTCTTTGGGGATTTATATTTTCAGGTGAAGAAGACCTAAAGTCCGAAGCTTGTAGAGTGTAATAATACAAAGGAAATGAGAAATCAATTCAGGGCCGCCTATTCTTTGTCATTTCCCAGTAGGGTATCCAGAATCCCTAATAACATGTTTGGAAATTCTCTGTGACACTATTTATTGAATAATGGAATTAAGTATAAGGTAGAGCTTTGGATCCCTCATTTGAAGGAGTTTAGTTGTTTAAGTAGTAGAAGGCTCTCTTAATAAAGTCACATTTATTAGCTGTATAGCCCTGATTTTCTGTGATAGGCCAATTTCAAAGATCTCTACCATGTTCAGAGCCTGTTTTTAATCCAGAAAATACTGTCATCATATAGATCAATTTCCACCACTTAACGGACCACTTCTAGAACATTAAAGCCAGCCACCTTTTCGAGCCCCCCTCAGTTACGCTCCCCTAGAGCTCAGCCAGCACAGGCCTTTGGTGAATGCTGTTCTGTTGACCAGTGTGTTCTGCATCTTAGCTAATAGTTGAACTTGATCTTGCGCAAACTGGTGAATACAACTTAAAGCAACCTAGAGAAGGCAGTGTTGTCCGCTGGACTTACAGCACGCCTGAAGCCATTTCCTGTGACGTGATCAGTTGCTTTCACTGCACACATAAAGAGCCTGTGACGGACACACAGCCTGGCCTGGAATTTTTGGCTTTTCATAGTGCTGGTTGAAGCCTTTTTCATACTTTCAAAAGCATCTGTGATCTGTTAGAGATAATCTGCATTTCATACCCTGACTGAAAGGTCACTGATAAAATCCAAATAGAGGCTAGAGTTTGTGATGAATTGCTCTAAGCTCAGGACCTAACTCCTGAAATGTGAAGTCTGTGAATTGGCTACAGGATATAATAATATTTAAATATGAAATCTAATCTCAGGGGGCTTTACTGAGTGAGTGAAGAATACATGTCTTCTCATTAGTATACCTGTGGTCAAAGACTTGAGCTGGTATTTTGTTTCCCAGCCGTCTTTAAAGAGAAAAAATGTTCTTTCTTTCCCATGTCTCCTACTTCTTCTATTGGCGGCTACCTTCATTGATTCGTCCACTCTGTTCTGTGTCTCGTTACTGGTTCCTGTCTTTCAGCACTGTCCTCCCACATTCTAGTGACAGTAGTCTTCCTCATACCTTAGCCCTTGCTCTTCCCACCATCCTCTGCTTTTTTCCCTGAGACTCATTGTTCCCTGAGCTGTCACTTCTGGCCTCAGCCCTCACCTGTAGCTCTGACTCACTCCTGAACTCCAGCCCCAAACCCTCAGCTGCCTTCTGAGCATGTTCCCCATGTGGCCTTTGATCACCCCAAACCCAGTGGGTCACAGGGCTTGGACCAGATAGTCTTTGGATTTCCCTACTAGTTCTCTGACTCAGTTTCAACAAATCAGCATGTAAGCTTGTCTCACTCCTCTCCCTCTTCTCAACCTCCTTATCCTCTTTTAATGATGCCACCAATCTCTCAGCCACTTAACACCCATTCTCTTTCCCACCCCACACCAACAAGTACACACAGACATAAAAACAAAATGCAGATTATCTCTAACAGATCCCAGATGCTTTTGAAAGTGTGAAAATGGCTTCAACCAGCACTATGAATCAAAGGGTCGAACTGGCTAGAATACTTGCCTGGAGAGGAACAGCTCAAAACATACTTCATATTGCCATTAAGATAACAATAACATCTTCATGTATAAAGAAAAGGTTTTGTGACGCTACTGAGCTTATGAACTTTCAGATGTCTGCGTAAACTACAAGTGTGTACCTTGTTGGGCATTCTTCCTTCTCTCTCACCTAGGAGTTTCTTGCTACCTCAAAAAGATAACACAATATTGGACTTCAGATCTAGAAATGAACCAACTTTCTTTCCCCTGCTGCTGCTGGTTTATCAGTTCCAGGGAGACCTCAGGAACTTACTTGTGCTCATTTGCCCAAAGGCACATAAATATATTTAAATATACTTGAGATTCAGATTTATTGTAGCAGAATGTTAGAGCTGGGGAGAAGCACTGGAAATCAGGTTTCTCCACTTCCTCCTCTTACTGAAGAGGGAACCGAGGCCCAGAGAGGTTAGGTGATCTGCCCAAAGTCACACAGCTAATTACTAACAAAACTGCAACTGAAGCCCTGATCTCCTAACCCCTAGTTCAGAGCTTTAACATTCTTTTAAACACATTGAGTCCCTTCCTGCCACCCATCAGGAGTAATTTCTCAAGCCCAGTGGAAAAAAAAACCCAATAAATTCTGGTTCTTAGTCTATTTTATGTTTTTTTACACTAGTGAAACAAAGGCAAATTTTGTATATTTTAAAACACAAGGTATACACACAAATAATTTGTGATAAAATCTTAAGTTGTAAACATAACAGATTCACACTGTTATTTTTTACGACTTAAGGAGAAGACCACGAGATCATAGAAGCTGCTGGTTTCTTTGCCTTTCTGATTGCTTTGTCTACTTCTGCAAAATCAGGTCCCCGCATTGTGCAAAGACTCACATTCATTCCCCCTACCCTCTCACCACACAGACTCATATAAGATTCAGCTGAAAGAATAGTTTTTTGGCCACTTTTCCTCTTAAATCGTAGTGTCTGAGGAAATCTGTATTTTAATTATGATGTATATGGAGTTTCTGTGCCTGACATTTTTTTTCTGAGTTATAGAACTACCTGGAATGGAGGCAAGATAGTTTACAGTACCTCTATATGTAGTTGCCAAGAAGGAATTAACCTGTAAACCTCTGGGATGATTGAATTGCGGCTTTCACCTAAAATGCAATCTAGCTGAGATTTGTGCCGATGATCTCTTCTGTGTGTTTCTTTTGATTGGTTTTTACATGTAGTGTTTTCTATCCCATATGGCTTCTAAGGAAGGAGTCTCTTCTTGATAGCCTATACCTCTATGATTCAATTTTTCGTTGTGTTTTTTGTCAATTGCATACTATGATAAATAAGAACTTGTATCATCATTAGTGTGCATGTGTTCATTGACAAGGTGGGGCTCCCAAACTCTGGATTATGGATTTAGTGAAAGGAAATTATGACTTTGCCCTCTCTGACCCAAACCTACATGAAAGCAGCTGCAGCAATTTCATCAGAAGGCTGTGATCTGCATGCAGAAAAGAGAGTGGGCTCAAGTCTAATGCCTCTGAATGTGTGAGAAAGATGGAAACCCTGTACCCCTGGCTTCACTGAGGATCAGGAGAGGGGATCAGGGCAAGATCAGCAGGGAACCTTCTCAGCATTAGCCCAGTTGCCTTGGTAGGAGCAGGGGGACTCATTTATATCTGTTGCCTACTCCCCTAATATCTCCTTTAGGATTAAAAGGAACCTCAATAAATCTCTTCCAGAGTATTTCAGATACCTCTTAGCATATTGTCAAACCTATCTGTAATCTGCTTTCAGTATAATTTTAAAGTAATACATACTATCACACAAGAGCTTTACTAGTTCTGATCTATGCTATCTAATGGTAGAAGACAATTACAGTGTTATTCAACCTCAATGCCAAGCCTAAGGTAACAGTAGTTAGTGGTATTCTGCTACCCATAAATTTTGAACTGTGGTATGAGCACATAGAAAAGTGAGATGCTGGGAAGAGACTGACAGCCTCAGCCTGGTATTGCTGAGAGTGCTAGGCCTGCCTTCCTGGTTCATGGTTGATTTGTGAGCATGGAAGATGGTGGTGATCCTCCATCAGGCCACTTCCGTGGCCTATCTGTGGTCTCTGATCCGTCTCCTCCTCAAACCACAGCATTGGCTACTTGCTAATCAATTCTTCTGTGAAAGAAGAAAAACTGCCACAAAAAAGGTAACACAGTGATGATTGATTTAAGAATTTGAGGTCTCTAAGGAGCTGAGACCAAAAATTGCTTTGGCGAACTCTGAACTTACTCATTGCACTTAAAAGTAGGAGAGAGAGATGCCAAAAGAACCCACCCCGTGCTTTTCAGTTTGAACTTTTAAATGTTTGAGAAGTGGTTTTCCTGTGGGTATTTGCAAAGGTGTGTTTGTGGGTGAGTATATGTTGACAGGAACAAAGAAAAAAAAACATCATATAGATGACAGTGACTTTTGTCTTTGTTTTCTCTTTGTTATGTTTCTTATCCTTGGAAGAAACATTTTTATAATAGAAAGAATGTGGGAAAGCGCTAATTGATTATAATGTTTTATGGATCATTAGTCCTTTGCTTGTAGGTTCCCCCCCTTTAATTGCCTGGCAATTTCTCCTAACAGTCACCCCAAATCCACCACTACCACTAACAAATATGGTCTTACTCACCTAAGAGTGCACTATACCCCAACCGTTTTTCACCCTTGTCATTTAATCTTTTCTTCTTTCTTCTTAGCATTCTGCTTTTCCCACTCAGTGGGTCAGATTGGCATCCTTACCATTGCTGATACCTCACAGTAGTTCAGGTGATAAAGTGGGAAGATGGCAAACTTGAAACTTATTTTCCCTTTCTTAACTCTATACCTGGCTGCTTGTTCATTCATTCAGCCTACATGGGGTGGGATTGAGTGTGCAGGGCACACAGCTCCTGCCCTCAAGGGCATCATAATCCTGGATGTGCATGGGGTGGGGGTAGAGCACAGCAGGACCATGGCATACTGAAGAGCAGGTTTAAGGAGGTTGGGAGTAGTGGGTATAGTGTGTGCCAGAAGAGTTTAGGATATAGAAAGGGAGTGATAGGAAGCATAGGAATTTTAAGTAAAAGGATTATCATGAACAAAGGTTTGGAACCACAAAGAAAATAGGTCAGTTTTTCTAAAACTATATGGAGTTCATAAAGGGCAATGAGAGAGATAAGGCTAAAGAGATGAGTTGTGGTATATACAGAAAGCCTTATGTTTGTGGAGTTCAGGCTTCTAAACACAGAGCCTGATCCAGTGGGAATTTGAGTATGATAATAGCAACATTGGAGAAGGCCTTTCCTCTCTGGGTTATTCTTAGATTCCTAGCATATGCATGCTGGAAGTGGCTGGTCTAACCCAGTCTCCACATTATCCAGAGGAACATGAGTCCCTTAGAAGGTAATTAACTTGGTCAAGTTCAGGACGTTGGGTATTTTTTCTCCCATGCAATATGGTGTTCATAGTATTGTATTTGTTTGCACCCACTGGCAAACTTTATGAGGCACCATTGATATCTGCAAAAAGAATCTTTTTTCCAAAAATGGAATATTGATGTAATTTACATTATACGGACAATTTTAACACATTGGCATTGTAGGCTTTCTACTTAATATGAGGAGAGGCTTCCTATACACTTCATTTACAAAGTAATGGTTGTATTAGGATAAATTAGGTTTTGAAAGGAGAAAAGGCATAAAACAGTCTTAATACTGTTTGTCTTAAAATCAGAATTTGTGTTGACTTTGACAGACTGCATATAAGATTTGTTATGATAGTAACTGAACTTCATGTAATCACTGGTCATGGAAAGGTAAGCTATAAGACTCTTATGCGTGATCAGTAGTATGTATTTTCATTAAAGCAATCACATTCCTGTAATGATTGGCAGTAGCAGTTCATAGAATGCAGCTGTTCATATCTGAAGTGTTATTGAATCTTTCAGAGCAATCTCATGGAGTCAAAAGTCTCTAGATGAGACTTGTATTCAGCCTAAACAATAACGAGCTTAACTGAGTTTTTGTTTTTGTTCAATACATTTACATTGGGATATTTGCAGTGGTGGTCTGTTAATGCTAGAGGGGAAAGTATAGGGCAAGTTTCTCATTGGTTTCATTTTATGTGACCTTACAGTATTTACCTGGTGTAGAAGTTTTATAAGTATTTGACATTTGACAGGCTCCATTTTACAAAATACAGTTTCTAAGACCCAGAGAAATGCAATGTATTTTTTTCAAAGAATAGTAAACATTGACTCTGTGCCTGGCACTGTATTGGGAATTAATAAAAGATAGCCCAGGTGCTGTCATTTTCCACATAATATTCATTGTGTTCTTACTCTTAAAGACGTGGGAGTTCATTCTTACATTTTGATTTTAGCTGGTAGAAGGCATTTTGTTTTTATCCAGGGGAGTATGGCAGAAGAGGCTGTTCAAAGAAGGTACTTTTGCTGGTGACCACCAGGTGTCAGCAGAGGACTTGGAATTTTGGCAACCTCTGCATTCTTGGTTTCCTTAATTCACTAACGGCATCCCCATTGGAACTTTTCAAAGGCAGTCAACCCCATTGGGCCACCTTCTCTCAGATTTAATGTCAAACACTTTGTCCTCCGGACTACATCACAAAATAAAAGCCACACGAGTTCCTTGGTCTTTTTCTGTTTTAAAAACTAACTGTGTCTTGCACAGTGATGGTTCTACAAAGTAGAGAGGCTGTTGCGGTGGGGGAGAAATCACCAAGCTCTTATTGTTTTTGCTGTCCTCTCCCACCATATAGGTAGAGGCCACCTTTATCTGATATGGGGAGAGGTACAGGGTCCATTGTTTTTACTCACAGAGAATCAATCTGAGAATGGACGTTGATGGTCCCCAACTACAGAAAGTGTTTTCAGGATGTAAAGTAGAAAGGCCTGGGCATTTTTTCTGTACTAACCACCTGGTTCATCATGTCACATGGATTCTGTGGCAGTCACACACGTTAAGGAACGGTGTGTGTGTTACCAAAAGTTCTGGTAGTGCTAAAAGTTCTTGAGGTAGCACCAGAAAAAAACCTAAACAAGTGGTTTTTGAGAAAGAAGGAAAGGGACCTTTATTACTTTGCTGGTGAGGACCTATTGTTATTCAACCATACTTAATGTGCCCTCTTTGCTGAAGACAAAACTGTGACCTCCGCCCACCTGGGAGGCCTACCCCACAGCTCACACCTCAGCATCTCACAATATGCCAGACTTGGCCTCCAGGCCCACCTTTTGTAGTACAAAAGAACTAAAGACAGTTTCCTGCTCCTCACTGCCAGTAGGCGAGAATGCAGGATTCACTCGGTTTCCAAAAAGAGTTTTTAAGAGACAGAAAACATTTTTTTTGCCTCTTTTTCAAGCCATTTCCTCTGTTTCGTATTAACTGGCAGGGCAAACCTTGGGAAAGCGGGTATTGGTTTGTTTCAAGCTGGTTCTCTCATTTGTCCTCTTGCCTCCTCACTTAAGTGGGCATGAACAGTGATGCCAGGCATTTGGCATAAGACCTCGGGCTTGTAGGGGTGAGGGGAAACTTGCCTGTTTCCCCTGAAAGTTCAACTCACAATTAATGCATTTTAATAAGAGAAATGTCTATTTCCAAATACCATGCCCATGGGGAGAATCACAAGAGTGATAACCCAATATTTCAATGAAACTCCGATATGTGTATACCTGCCTTTAGAAGGGAGAGGGGCATCTGAAGTATAGGTGCAACTAACAAGTGGTAGGTAGGGAAGATGAATAGATGTGGGGAAACAGACTGACTTGTAAATTAACCTGAGAGACAGCTATTGTGTTTTAAAGGATTTGGGCCAGGTCTTCTTGATCTTTCTAGCACTCTGTTGAGGTAACTGGGAGAGGAAAGGAAGTCATTTGCCTCTTTGATATTTTGATCTGGTCAGTTCAGTTCATGCAGATGCAGGGAAGGCCCCTTCCACTGCTTTCTGACCTTTAATTCTAAGTATTCTTTAGGAGTCATATTTTGGAGTCAAATTTCCTTAGTTCCATCAGGCTTTAGGGTGGGACAAAATTGGGGAAAGGCTCCTTGGATACCTAGGTTACTTTGGAGCCTTGTGTGGTGTCCGAAGAGGTAACAGTTAGAAAGCTGTCCGTCTGAATTAGGTGCTAAGCTATTTGCAAACTAAAGGAGAGACCAGGTCCGGAGATAATTAAAGACAGGAAGCAACCCTGTGGCTTTATCTGCTAAAAGCTGCTGGGATCTGTGGCCTGCAGGGGATGTAAAGTTAGGCATAGCTGGCAGCCTCGAATCTGTCCCCTGAAATAAGGGCCTATTTGCTGCAGGGTTCTAGTTTAGGCATGCTGTAGAGATTTCCTCTGGACTGATCAGTAGGATTTGACAAATCGCATTATAGCTAATTCCAGGAACTGTTCAGATTCTTCTGTTGTTTTATATTGAATAAAGTATTGTAAATGAGACAGCACATCAATAGGGATTCAAAAATACTTGGAATATTTTGTTTTTGTGGAGATTTTGCAATAATAGTCAAAGAGAATCACTGTATTCCTTAAAACATTGTGCAGGATGTCCTTATAATACTGTGTACACACATGCTGTCAAAGAGGGCCACTGACATTCTTCCTGGGTTTGTACCCAGCTCAGCAGCTGGAGGAAGGCTCTCAGACCTGTCTGTCTTATGAATATGCTTGTCAAATAGCTTTTATTTTTAAAAAAAGAGAAAAGTTCTTTATTATTGGCTTGACTTCCAGTTAACTTAAGAACCACATATGGGGTTATGTAAGGGGCAGATCTAATTGGACAAAATCAAAGTGTCTCTCCTCTATCATGCTTTTTTTTTTTTCTTTTTTCAGACAGAGTCTCCTCTGTTGCCCAGGCTAGAGTGCTATGGCATCAGCCTAGGTCACAGCAATCTCAAACTCCTGAGCTCAAGCAATCCTTTCGCCTCAGCCTCCCAAGTACCTGGGACTACAGGCACCTGCCACAACACCCCGCTAATTTTTCTATTTTGAGTAGAGACACAGGGTCTTGCTTTTTCTCAGGTTGGTCTCGAAGTCCTGAGTTCAGAGTGCTGGCATTATAGGTGTGAGCCACTGAACATGGCCTCTGCGATGCTTTTAATCTCTAACATTTCCTGTTGCTCAGAGAATCCTACAACAAGTACCATCGTGTTCATGGAAACTTGAGCCTCCAAATTTGGCCACATGGCTTTGTGTTGATTTTCATCGCTCTCAACAATGGTTTCACACTGTCCTCTCCCTCTTTTTAGATCACTGGGGTGATCCTCCTGGCTGTTGGAGTCTGGGGCAAGCTCACTCTGGGCACCTACATCTCTCTTATTGCTGAGAACTCCACAAATGCTCCCTATGTGCTCATCGGAACTGGCACCACTATCGTCGTCTTTGGCCTGTTTGGATGCTTTGCTACGTGCCGTGGTAGCCCATGGATGCTGAAACTGGTGAGTGTGTCACCACATAATACCATCTTTTCAATTTTTTTGGTAAACATATATACATCACATGAAGGTGACGTGTTCCTTCTTGAGGCCATAGGCAAGGTCTTAATATTCATTGATTTTAATTTTAGTCCAGATTCTTACCTAATCTATGCTTTAATCCCATAAAGGGAAAAACAACCCCAGACATGGTCTGACACAATAAACTAGTCGTAGCGCCTCAAGGTAGATAATGACAGAGCAGTGGCCAGCGATTCTAATAGACCATTTAGACTCTCATGACAAGATGCCCCGTTCCAGTTTTGAACTTTGTCTTAGAAATCTCCTCAAGTGTGTGAGGTGCAGCTTTGGTTTGCAAAGCAGCATCTGGAACATGAGCACCCTTTCACCTCGACATTCCCAACTGAGAAACCCTTCTGCCTCCTTGAGCCTGGCCATGCATGGATGCATGTGTCAACTAAAATAAAATCTTAAGTCCCTACCCCCACAATGACTGACCGACTGGACTCTCTTTTGGCCAAGGGGATCCCTAAAACTGAGTTGCAGGAGATCCAACTTGCCTCATCATGCCTCCTCCCCTTCTTAGAGATGTCCTCTGCAGCTGATTAATAAGCCTAAGGCTATGCAAGACACACCTGCAGGTCCATGATATATACAACTAACCCCTTGAGTCTGCATATCTGTCCTGTAGTTTGTCTCTGATTAACAGATCCTTATCTTAACTCAGCATTCCTTTTCACTGACTCCTGGTCTATTAGAGCTTAACTGTTTTAGCCCTTTGTCAGCCAGAGAATCTTTAAACCTATAATCTGTGGGCCCCAGCTTTAAGATGTCCCACCTTTTTGGGCCAAACCAATGTATACCTTTCTTATGTTGACTTATGACTTTACCTGTAATCCCTGTCTCCCTAAAGTGAAAACCAAACTGTAACTCCACCACCATCAGTCTACATTCTTGAGGCTTCTTGGGTGTGGCTACAAGTCATGGACCTCAAATTTGCCTCAAAATAAACCTGTTTAAATTATTTTACAGAGTATGGCTTCTTTTCCGTTGACACATCTGCATACTCTTCTCTAAACCTGCATCCCTCACTCAGACTTGAGCTAAGCCAGAGTCTCTGCACTCAGATGGTTGGTGTAGTACCAGGTATTGGCTACCAGGACCTATGCAGGGTGCTTAAACTCTCCCAGGACAGGCAAAGCTGTGATGCTTCCCCAAGGGAAGGGGCAGGCTACTGAAAGCCTGTTACTATGAATTGTAGAGTAGAGTGCTATGGTAGAGTGCTGTGGCATCACAGCTCACAGCAACCTCCAACTCCTGGGCTTAAGCGATTCTCTTGCCTCAGCCTCCCAAGTAGCTGGGACTACAGGCACCCACCACAATGCCTGACTATTTTTTTTTTTGGTTGTAGTTGTCGTTGTTTGGCAGGCCCGGGCTAGATTCGAACCTGCCAGCTCTGGTGTATGTGGCTGGCGCTCTAGCCACTGAGCTACAGGCGCCGAGCCGAATTGTAACTTTTTGATAGACCTGTTACCTAATTCCCTACTCACTATCCACATTCTTGGTTGATGAGGATTAACGTTAAAGGATTTATAAATTAAAATTAGTAAGGACCTCTCCTCAAAAGAAAATTTTGCTAAAAATGATTTATCTCAGGTGTCTCCTTCTATAAAAGGCAGAAGCAGAGATTCCATCAGGGCTGTATTGCCTGTTCCTGCTTAGCACAGGGTATTATAACATTTAATACCATCTAGTGACATGTGAAGGTGTGAGGGTGATTCATTTGAAAGGAACCACCTTCCCAACTGTCACCGGGCAGTCAGCCTCTTCTTCCAGCACCTCCTAGAAGTGGTGCTTCACTTGGCCATTTCCTGTCCTATAGACCTGGCAGGAAGCTGATGCTTCAGCTACCACCAGCTCTTCCAGGCTGATGCAAGAGCCTTAGTGAGGCCAAACTGAGGCACTTCTGCTGTTACGTAACACTCTATCCTAGCGCCCTGAGCCTACCTTCTAACTCTTTCCATACACACTAGGGTTTCTTTTGTTCTAGCATGGTCCTCACCACTGGAATGTTTAAATCACCTGGGCAGCTGTTTGAAAACAACTGTGCCAGGGTCCCACCTCAAGTTAATGAAACCTAGACTCTCTGGTAGTGAGGGCCTGGCATCATATCTTCTACAAAGTTCTTCAAAGGAGGCTATTGTAGACCAGAGTTGACAACCTCTTGTTAAGTACAATGAGTAGCATTGTGAGATTCTCCCCGGAGTAAAGTGTGCGTCTAATTGCATTTTATATGAAGTTGACAGAAGTCACCTATGTGGGGCATTCTACTTGTAACTGCATGTTTAATATTTTAGTGGCTGTTTTTCGTAGGGAATTTTTTTTTAACATTTAGAAATTGGCATTTTAAGCTAGTGTTTTCTTCTTTTACTACATATGCCACTAGCTGAGAAAAATGATTAATGATTCCGGGTATATGTGTATGCCTTATAAGACATAGGTACACTTTACAGGTCAGTAATGTGGCCACGTGCAGTCTATCCATATTCCACAGCATTATTTAGGGCCATTGCAAATGCTCAGAACCATTGTATTTCACTTTGAGATGAAAAGCAGCAGATTGTAAGACTTGTGCCTTATAGGTAAGGAATCAGTTATCCATCCTTTTATCTGCCTTTCAAAGTGACAAAAATGGAAACCTTTAGTATCTCATAAGTACCATGTAAAGTCGCTGATCTGAGACACGTGCACATGTGCGCACACACACAGTCAACTTGGGAAGTACAGGCAGCAAGAGATGAGAAGCACCAAGGGGGTTCCCTGCTTGCAGATGTCATTAGTGGTGTAGCATATTTACCTTTTGAAAGGCTCTAAGCTCAATGCAGAGTCGTCAGGAACAGTAAAAGCAAGCAGCCCCACAGAAAGCTGCCAAGGATGCTGTGATCAGAGGTGACCACCATACTGACGAGAAACTTCCTCCTGAGCACATTCTGCAATTTTGGGCCCAGATGGGAGTGATACAATTCCCAGTGAAGCAGTTTTGTAGCTGTTTGTCTGAGACATGGTTAAGGAAACCGGAGGGGTTTGTCCGAATGAAGAGAAGCACCAGGTTCACTTCCTGCCTGTGTCACACACACAGGGTAGTGCGAGCTGCTGCTTCTAGCTCCTAAAAGCAGAACCATTACCAGCAAATAGAAGTTAGAAATATGCAGTCTTGTGGCCAAGGGAAAGGAACTCTTTCCAACAATTGGAACCATTTCCAAACAGAGGTGGCTACAGAGGGTGGGCTTGCAGTTGTTAGATGACCATTGTGGGGAGAGTGGTTAAGAAGGACCCGCAGACAGGGGAGAATTATGTCCCTTGAGTTCCAGAGTAGTTTTTTGGGTTTTATTCCCCCTGGCTCAAAGATTCTAGTGTTACAGTGAATACTTTACCAAAGGTCTTTCGGGGTTTCTGGTTGAGCTGAGCTGACAGGCACCATGCTAGTCTCTCAGTGAGCTCTCCTCAGCATGTCAACCCCAAATGCATGTGCATATTAAACTCTCTTTCCTGTATGGAGGCTTATCTGGGTAAATCTGGAGAAAGATTTTTTTTTTCGAGACTAAGTCTCACTCTGTCACCCTTGATAGAGTGGCGTGGCGTCACAGAGCTCACAGCAATCTCAAACTCTTGGGCTTAGGCGGTTCTCTTGCCTCAGCCTCCCGAGTAGGTGGGACTACAGGCGCCCGCCACAACGCCCGGCTATCTGTTGGCTGCAGTTGTCATTGTTGTCTAGCAGACCTGGGCTGGCTCCAACCTGCCAGCCTCACTGTATGTGGCTGGTGCCTTACTCACTGAGCTATGGCGCCAAGCCTGGAGAAAGACATTTTTAAACTTTTTCTGGGAGGATTTGTCCAGTCCTCCCTGACAGGAAGTCACCTTCCCTGAGGAGAAGCCTTCTCTTAATCCTGACGTAACTGATTTTGTCCTTGTCCTCTTCATTTTCAGTATGCTATGTTTTTGTCCCTGGTGTTCCTGGCTGAGCTTGTAGCTGGCATTTCCGGGTTTGTGTTTCGTCATGAGGTGAGTACACACCAAGTGGAGAACTCAGTTAAACGGTCTTTGGGAAGAGGATTTTGGAAACATCTTGAAATGGGTAAGCTTAGTGGAGCATATGCTAGCCACTTTCCCCAGTGGAACTGCTGTTTTCCAAAATCTCATGTAATAGGACCCGAAATTCCAGTGAAATTCTAAATGCAGGAATTTCACCAAACTCAAAACCTCAATTATTGATCTTCACCCTATTTTTCTATGTAGCTATTATATAAAATGACTTTCCACCTGTTATTAAGCAGTAACCTTCAATATAGATTAAATACTCCTTTAAAAATAGCTGCTTCAACAAGGCACAAGCATATATATGTATAATAGGATTTCTGCAAGTGGAAAGGCAAGCCAAACTAATTGCCTTGCTGCCCCCCAAATCCATTAGTGTACCCTGTAAATAGCAGTAAAGCCAGAAGTAGATGTGCGTGTGTTAAAAAGGAAAACAGTAAAATGTAGGTGGAAAACACATTGAGGTAGAGTGCCATTGTGAGTCTCGAAAGTCGGGCATCATCTGTCCCCAGGCCTTGCTTTGGCGCTTGGGCAAGTTCATTTCCCAGGCAGCTTGCCTTATGTGCATTCTGCTCCTTTGCCTATTGCCCTGGTTTTCCCCTTCACCAGAGAGGTGTTAGCCCAGATGCCAAAAGCTGACTTCCATAAGCCATTTCATGTGAGTACTGCATTTGGAATTACACTATTGTAAAGACAGGTAAGTGAAAGTTAGTTTTGCCCAACTCTTACAGAATAGGGATCGGTTCTGAGCCAAAACATCAGTCCTCCTGTCCCCTCAATGGTCTGACCTTTGTCATTCTTCTGTGTCAGGGCAGAGAAAGCTAGAGAAAGAAAAAAGGAACTAATTTAGGGTGGCGCCTGTGGCTCAAAGGAGTAGGGCGCCAACCCCATATAGCAGCGGTGGTGGGTTCAAACCCAGCCCTGGCCAAAAACTGCAAAAAAAAAAAAAAAGGGCACTAATTTAAAGAAAATAACTAGAAAATTCATGCCTGATGTTTGAGAGCTCACCACCACAGCCCTTCCAAAAATGGACTGGTCACTTCAGTGGGTCATTTAACAGGTCAGGCTTTTTCTGAATTAGTACTGAGAGGACCATTTTTTTTTTTTTTAGTTACTGAGATAACAACCCCCTTTTCCTCTTATGTCTCGGAAAATGGGGCATTCCCTCCTTGGCCTGTATTTATTCAGAGACCTTCAGAAGACAAGGTCTGGAGATAGAAGTTGGTGTGGATCTGAGGCAGTTTGGGCTACCAAGGACTGCAACTCCTTTCTTCCTTGTCTTCCATAGATCAAGGACACCTTCCTGAGGACTTACACAGATGCCATGCAGGCTTACAATGGCCATGATGAGAGGAGCCGGGCAGTGGACCATGTGCAGCGCAGTGTAAGTTCCAGGAGAGGAGATTGGGATGAGAAGGAGTCTGGGCTTAGACGTGTGGGCTGTCAGTAGGTTGGGTCAGTAGCATTTGCGGTTGATTCTTATTTTCCAACCTGTGGTCCAGTTCCATTCCCAAGAGTTGATACCTACCCCTTGTCTAGATAATTAGTGTCAAGGAGGAACAACTCCCTTGAGTGTGCCTTGCAAGGGTGGCAAGTGTGCCAGGAAGAGCTTGTTTGCCCTTGAGATCCGAATCCTGAGAAAGGAGTTAGGCAGTGAGTTTTGGAAAGCCTTGCTTAGTTGACTCAAAGGCTAGCTTTCTGGAATCAATATCTTCAAGCTGGGCAGAGAGCTCGAGTGAGCCGCTGACTGGGACAGTAGAGTGGAAGTGGAAAATGGACCTAGGAGAAACTGAGGATCTGTCAAGTATGCGAATGACTTGGGCTGCCTAGTGCTTTGCCGAGGATCTGAGGGAAATGAAAGAGAAGTTACCTGCTCGGATGCATTTAGGGTTGCCGGTGCAGGCTCTCAACCTGACTACCCATCGGGATCATCTGAGGAGGTATTGGCTTTGGGTTTTCTTGTTTTGTGGTTTTTATTTTACTCCGGAAGGAATATATTTTTATAAGTTATTTTGATAAAATGTTTAACTTACATAGAAAAGTCACAAGAACACCACAAGGAACTGCATACTCTCTACCCAGACGCATCAATTGTATTTTTGTCCCATTTGCTTTAATATTCTCTGTATCGAGGGTAGGGAAATCTTTTCTCTAAAGGGTGCAACTGCAAATATTTGAGGCTTTGAGGGTCATGCACTCTGCCACAACTACACACCTCTGCCGCTAGCACAAAAGCAGTCATAGACAATATGTAAATAAGTAGGCATGCCTGTGTCCCACTAATACCTTATGTCTAAACAGCTGGCGGGGTGTATTTTATACCAGCTCTCTCTTCCTCTTTGTGCATCTTTTACAAAAACTATTTATTTACTTATTAGTATAGATGCCAGTAGAGAGTTTTTTAAAAACCATAATCGCCCCAGCTCCCCCATCAACAATCCTGCTTTAGTTGGTACACACATCTGTATCTTTAACTGCACCCAACTCACCCAGGACAGAGAACCACTGCTTTGGCTTGTGCAGGTGGTGAGACAGCAAAAGTAATATACATGTGTAATCTAGGACTCCCTTCTTGGAGATCACATGGGCATCGAAGTGAGTATGGTTGTGAGTGGAGCTTCAGTTCATCTTTACTCACCAAGGCTGTGCATGTTATCTGAGGAGCCTGGCCCATGTTTCTCTTTTAAAAGTTGCAGGGCAGTGGGGAAAGAGACCACAGTGTCTTCGATCTACTCCTTTTTGATTCTTCTCCTTTCCGTCTTGATAGCTGAGCTGCTGTGGCGTGCAGAACTACACCAACTGGAGCACCAGCCCCTACTTCCTGGACAACGGCATCCCCCCTAGTTGCTGCATGAACGAAACTGATTGTAATCCCCAGGATCTGCACAATCTGACCACTGCCGCCACCAAAGTTAACCAGAAGGTACAGCTTCCTCCCCTCCCTGATGGGACCAGTAGTGAATGTTGGGGAGGGCTTTTTTGTCCCTGTGAAATTATGACAAATAGGTCAGAAGTGGTAGTCCAGGAAAGAAGCGAGCCTCTTCCTTTGCGGTCCTTAATGGCCTGGGAGAGGCACTTGAGGCTGCTCATTTCTAAAAGAGAAAGCTGTGGCTCAAACCAGCCTCCCATTTCTTTCCTGCAGCAAAAATCTACCAGGCACAATTAGGAAGGTTTAGCAAGTGGTTCCTATTAACCCTGATGCTTATGTCAGACAGCAAATGTTGGCTTTCTTCTTTCTGGTGTCTTTCTTCTGCTTAATATACTATCTAAACATGAAATTATTCACAGCTGGGTGCCAGTCTTTGGCAGAAAGATTGGAACAGAATTGACAGACAGCATCTGCTTCTGCTAGGAGGGTGGCCTTTATTTTTGGGAGTTCACTGCCATAGGGAAGAAATCAACAACTCCAATTCAACTCACTATCAACATCCTGACTTCCAAAGAAATCAGGAAGAAATGATAGCTAAAAGAAATTTGAAAATTAGTACATAGTAGAAATAAGGAAAATGAAGTTTCAGTAGTCAGAGAAAAGGAAAGTCAATTCTGTATTCCACTTTATGGCGAATATGATAAAGACCTGATAGAACTGCATTTGAAGGCTATCTACATTCTTAAATGTTTAAAGAAAGTTTATATGCAAAATATGTTTTGGCAAGATAGAAGGGAAGGGGAAAACCTATTGAGTTTACCTGTGGTTATTCAGCCATGGGGTATATTTCCTTTTCTGACTAAGATAAAATTCAATCCGATGTCTTCAAAAGTTTATGTGACTTGATCCAACTATTGAATCATTCAGAGATAAGATAGCCATTCTCTCCAGATTAAAATGTTAACATGTGTTTTCTGTGTTTTACTCATTTAATGTTGATATCTATAGCATAAACACTGCAAGACATTGTTGCCATTCTGGAAGCTCATTTTGTCATTCTGGCCTTATTACTTTGTTACTGGTATAGTTAGTAAGATTCGTACTGACAGCTTCTTGTTTTCATTAAGAGGGCATTTGTTTTTAGTGGAATTTCTGTTTTTTCGAGACAATCTCACTCTTGTCACCCTGGGTAGGGTGCCATGGCATCATCATAGCTCACAGCAACCTCAAACTCTTGGGCTCAAGCGATCTTTTTACCTCAGCCTCCTGAATAGCTAGGACTACAGGCACTCACCACAACACCCAGCTAATTTTTTCTATTTTTAGTAGAGACGGGATCTTGCTCTTGCTCAGGCTGGTCTCGAACTCCTGAGCTTAAGTAGTCCACCTGCTTCGGCCTCCCAGAGTGCTAGGATTACAGGCATGAGCCACTGCGCCTTACTGCAATTTCTGCATGAACCCGAACTTTAAGGTCTCCTTTGCCTGTCAGTATTTTGTAAGGTGACTCCTGGCTTCTCATGGACATGTCCACTGGGCACCCATGTGTCCTTATGCTGCCATTTTATGAAGTGCCAAGCATACCTAGCACATGGTAGATGCTCTGGTTGATGAAAGTAAATAAGTGCTTTATGGCAGTGAGATGTTTGGCATAGCAGCCTCAGGGGGTCAATTTGTAAAAGAAGCACCCATCAACCATCAACCTTTAGGAAAAGTCTTTTTTTTTTTCCACCCAAACTTCTTGTGGAAGTTGTAGATCTAGAAGTCAAGAGCACAAGATCTAATGACAGACTTCAGTTTAAATTCTGGCTGAGTGGCTTTCTAGGTATGTGATCTCATTCAAGTTACTTAACCTATCTCAGTATTGATTTTCCCATCTGTAAAATGGGGAGAATAGTTCCTGCCCTTTAAGGCTTCATAAGAAGATTGACTGAGGTATTCTATCCAAAGCACAGTGCCTGGCACCAATTAAGGATCAATAAATGTTAATGTGATGATGATGGTGAAACTTGTCTTCTATATCATGGTGTATCTTTTAGTAGAAATGATGCCGCAAGTCCTTGTAGGGAGGATATTTGTTAATATCTAAAATCAAGTTAGGTGGCATATCATATAGTGTATCTATAATCCTTATAATTATTTTCACAAAGAATGATAGGAAGGCATTTTTCCATTTCATTGATAACTTACACACTGACCTCCCTCTCAGCCTTCCCACTACACTTGTATTTTATATTTCCCTGGGCACCCCACATACTTGGAAGAGGTGTTTTACTTCTCTCTAACCCCTTATATTCTCCGACCTGGCTCCCTGAAGAAAAAGGGTGAGTGAAAACTGAAATTTATCTACTGAGTTTCATTAGACATTCTCATGTAATGCCCACAAGAACCTCTGAGACAAATTGCTTCTCCTGAGTCTCAGACACCTAATCTATAAAAGGTAGGTGATTGGGATGGGGGAATAGGAGATGCTCATAAAAGTCAGCTCCCCCTCCCCATCAACTCCTTCCCCCAGGAGGCTTAACTACTGCTATATTCTAGTTATATGGAACACATGATTTACAATAAATAGATCGTCCCCGTAAATCCTGGGGTGTCTTGAATCCTATACTCTGATAGCACAGAAAGATGATTTTTGGCTCTTTTACCTGGAAGCCTAAGGAACCTACCATAACTGGAAGAGAGCAGGAGGGAGGGGTGAACAGTTAAATAGGATATTTATTGTTTGGATCTTGGGACAAGTTTTATTTTGGTTTTGCTAGCTGAGTGATTACCTGTCTACAGGTTCAGTTGCCTAATAGCAGTGGTTTAGCCCCTACTTACTGGGGATTCTTTGCAATTTGTAAGAGCAAGAGAAGGAGGGTTATTCTGCTTGGCAGTTACCGAGATACCTCTTCCCAGAACCTGTCTGGGACTAGCCTTCTCCTCCTAATAGTTAAAGTCTGCCACTTGCAGATGTTTTCCATGGTGACTGTGTTGATTTAGATATGCTGAGAAGGTGAACAAATTAACTGTTCTGTTTCTGAGTGTTTCCTAGGAGACTTAGCAGGTCTCCATAGATTTATCTCACACCTGACAACCAGACTTTCATATTAGGAAATTGAGAGAGATTGTTGTGGGCAGATAAGATCATGGTTTAGTAGATAATTTAAAGTTGAATGCAAACATGGCTTGTGGTTGTAGTATCAAAACAGTTCTTCCAATATGCAGATCTAGGGAAAATGAGCGCTTGAGTCCCTGTGGTGAATAATAGAGAAAAATGCAGAGATGAAAAACGTTTCTTTGACATCAGTTTTGTATTGTTTAAGTAACAAGAAAAGATAACTCTTTCATCTCTTATTTGAAGTAATCCTATCACTGATATGATTTGTTAACTTGCTTTCTTATTTGGAGTCAAAAGTAGTAAGAGAGCTTTTCTTATAGAAAAATGTTTCTTGAAGTTTAATAAGTATGTGAAGCATCTGGAGATCTGGCTAAAATTTGTTAAAATTTGTTTAAGAAGAATAACCTATGGACGTCGTAAGTATGGGTGGGACCTCCGATTCTGCATTCCTAACAAGCTGACAGGTGTTGCCATGTTGCTCATTCAAAAACCACACATTGGGCCACCCTGCCTGGTGGCTCATGCCTGTAATCCTAGCACTCTGGGAGGCTGAGGCAGGTGGATTACCTGAACTCAGGGGTTCGAGACCAGCCTATACAAGAGCAAGACCCAGTCTCTACTAATATAGAAAAACTGAGGCAAGAGGATCTCATGAGCCCAAGAGTTTGAGATTGCTATGAGCTATGATGATGCCATGGTACTCTATCCAGGGCAACAAAGTGAGGCTCTGTCTCAAAAAAAAACAAAAAAAGAAAAGAAAAAAAGGAAATAGAAAATTTTGAATTTAAAAATGGGAGACATGAAGTTTTTTCTTGTTATTCTTCACATGTTATTTCAACTTAGTGTTCCTTTCTTAATAAACAAGAACCACCTTTATCCTGTTTATTAAATTAATGTCTATTTTTCACAGACTTTATACATTCTAGTCCTTCAGAAAACTGGAAAAAGACCATGTCTTCCTAGCTGAAAAAGTCAGTTAAGGACTATAGGTTGATTTTGTTGTTGTTGATTTCAGTATATTATAGGGGTACATATATTTTGGTTACATATTTTGCTTTTGGAAATGTTAAGTCAAAGTTACAGGAGTAGGTTGATTTGGCCAGTTACAGTGAATACACTTTCTTTAGGAAAGATGATTCTAGAACATAGGATTTTCCTATTGAATAAATCTTAATGGTCTCCTTAGGGAGAACCCTGAAACTCCATGAAGTTGGCAGGTATTCAAACACCACCCTCTACCCAGATGATTTCACATTGTTTATTGAAGATTTTTCTTTTGTTGTCAGAATGTTTGTAACTATGTTTATGAGGTTTCCTGTTTAAGGATGTGGAATGCCTTTTCATCTATCCAAGTCTACTTCTTTATCTCTATAGTGTTGGCCTCATAGATCTTAGATATTTATTGCTAAATTTAATCCCACTATAGGGACATTTGTAGATGAAACTATATGTCTTGGGATTGGCTTTAAAGTGCTGCTGCCAGGGGATGGGAGTTGGGGAGGTTCAGATGAAACAAGATCAGCCATATGTTGTGATGTTGGAGGAAGGGTCACATGGGGGTTCATTGTATAATCTGTATCTTTTGTATGTTTGAAGCTTTTTATGTTTTTATGTTTTTTTTAAGTTTGAAAAGAAGGCTAACATGAGTTGCATTTGTATTTGATGATTAAGGTTGGAATGTATGTGGGAGTGTTTCAAGTGCACGTAGGCTAGCCTGGGTGAAAACATGTCTCTGAGACCGTGTCTCTCTGTTTCCAGGGTTGTTATGATCTGGTGACCAGTTTCATGGAGACTAACATGGGAATCATCGCTGGAGTGGCATTTGGAATTGCATTTTCCCAGGTATCCTATATAATTGTGCAGAGCCTGATCTAGCCTTTCCCCCATCTTCCTCCCTGGCCTCCAAGTTCTTGGCATGCCTTCCCACACCTTGGAAAAGGCTGATGGATGGGGTCAGAGCTCATTAGTCCTCAGGTGATCTGTTTATTGATTTTCCTTTTCCAACTTAAATGAAGTTTTGTCATCAAGGGAATATTGGTTACCGTCCAACTAATCACTAGCTCCAAAAAAACCCAACTGGTTTCTTCTGTAGGTCAAATGGAGGTTAACTGAACAACGTGCTGGCATAATTGGAGCATAAACAACTCAAAACATTAAATGGCTTGTCTAGATTTGGGCGAGGCTTTTTTCTCTGTTGACCTGTCCATTTTTAGTTCTTAGGGGATTATGCATGAAACCTCTCCCTTTAAAGGAAGCCTAAATTTGGCAAACTTCATCTTGTGATTATTATTTTAATCTCTAAGTTTGACTGCTATGTTTTTTAAGAAGAACCAAAGTTTTGTGTATTAACTTTTATATCTCATTATCTCTACCCATCCTCTAAAAAACAATGGGGGGAGTAATTATGCTAATTAAGTAAGCCACACATACTCAAGGATGAAACAAGACTAAGCTAAATCTAAAATTTAGCCCATCTCTTGTAGAGACAGAGTTTTACTTTATCGCCCCTGGTAGAATGCCATGGCATCACACAGCTCACAGCAACCTCCAACTCCTGGGCTTAGGCAATTCTGTTGCCTCAGCCTCCTGAGTACCTGGGACTACAGACGCCCGTCACAACGCCTGGCTAGTTTTTTGTTTTACAGTTTGGCCGGGGCCGGGTTTGAACCCGCCACCCTTGGTATATGGGGCCAGCACCCTACCCACTGAGCCACAGGCGCCGCCCAATTTAGCCCATCTCTATCAGGCAGAATCCAGTCCCTCAGGCTTCTGATCTCCCAGCCAAATGATTTTATCCTTGATATAATATTGCCATGGGTGAATGAGAGGATCGAGATGTGTGCTTAGCAACCAAATGAAAACTTTATTTATGTTTAACTCAGGCTTTGTTCAGACCAACAGATCATTTTTCAAATAAACTCCAATTAATGTTGCCTCAGTAATGTTTCCACAGCTCTAGTTTCTACATAGGCAATCTCAAACTCTAATTACTTTGTACTTGCCTGTGTGTACCTCTGGCTTTTCTACTTAGCAGTACAGATGTACTTTAATTTCATTCAAGTTTGTTCTGAAAACTTTGAATTGAAATATGAAATGTACAGAAAAGTGCATAAATTGTATGTTCACAGCTTAATAAATTACCCACAAAACGAACATCGCTGTGTAACACTCACTTAGAGAATAGAACATTAGTCGGATAGTTTGTCTTGGCAAGTGCAGAGCCTGAAAAGCTTTTCTTTCTACACAGTTACAAAATCCTGTGTAACTTTTCATCTCACCAGAGCATGTGAGCTCAGCCAAGATGAGTGTGTTTCCTGTTGCAGTTTCAAAACTCTTTTACAAGTGTGCTTCATTTGTTTGCAGCTCATGAAGTGAATTAAACCCTCGACAGGCCAACACACAGACAAACCCGAGTGGGTTCACAAACAAAGTGCATTAACACAGTCTCAGAGATATTTCAAAGCAATTGCTATCCTGAACTTTTATCTGGTTGCTATGTTTTAATAATAGTAATATCTCGGTAATGGCCAGGGCCATTGCAGAAGATTCTAAGCCTTCTTACTGAGGCCAGCATGCAGGCTGCACTGATGGCCTTGAGCACACTATCTGCTTAAGGCAAGTATGTGAAGTATCAGATTTTTTTTTTTTGAGACAGAATTTCACTCTGTCACCCTGGATAGAGTGCTGTGGCATCATCATAGTTCACAACCTCAAAACTCAGCCTCCCAAGTAGCTGGGACTACATGTGTGCACCACCTAGCCAGGCTAGTTTTTCGGTTTTTAGTAGAGAGCATGCTCTTATTCAAGCTGGTCTTGAACTCCTGAGATCAAGCAATCCACCTGCCTCAGCCTCCCAAAGCCCTAGGATTACAGGCGTGAGCTACTGCACCTGGCCATGTAGCATCAGATTTTTAACACCAAAGGATCAGACTTGGGTTTGACATTTGAAGGGGACTGTCCCCTTGAAGGGAAAAATATTGTTGAAATCTCTCCTAACGGCTATTCTAGAACCATAAAGGAACATGATGCCAATACCGTACGTGAGGGGAAGAGAGCCTCAAAGAGCCAGGAATCCCATGGATGAGACATCTTAGCATCCAAGAATATTCCCATGTGGCATGAGTGTGTGGGTTGTGGGGGAGGAGGAGGATCCTATTTTCATTAGTGAGATGAATCAACTCAAATGCATCTTTCTCCAAGTCATAAAGAATCTGACTAATACTTTTCTTCTATTCCTCTCGCCAGGCAGGTCCAGCAGGACAGACTTGAGACCTGCTGTGTTCAGCTTAGGGCAGGGAGAAGAATGGCTATGAGTGGCTTTTACCAAACAGACGTTCTAGGAACTGCGGCTGTTCATGACACCAACAGCCCCAGTATTCCTGGAAGCTAAAGTTGTCTTTCAGACATCTGTAGATCCACAGCTTCATGGAATGTTATATTCTGGAAAGGATACAGTAGAGCTGTTTTCTGAAAGGGGAGGGTTGAGTGGCTTGCCTGAGGCTTGAGGTTGGGCAGCTACTATAGATCCAAGATTACAGCTGTGACCTCCTCACCTGGTCTGCTATGTTAAGGCTACAGATCACCCTTGTTCTTGCCTCTGGGAGCACCTAAAGGGAATTCATTCTGTGCTTTTATAACAAAACCTCCCAGACTGCAATTAGAAGGAAAAAGGTACTTATTAACAAATATAGATCCTATTCCTACCCATTCCCTGAGCTTACCCCTTGCCTGGCCTCCCCCACGGTCCACACAAGCTGCCAGAATGACCCATTATATGCCAGTAATTCTTTTCCAGGGCCCTTGAGGAAACCTGTTCACCTTTTCTTTGTAGAAGGGGACAGAGGTGGGGCTATTCTTAGATAGGGGAAGAGAGTATAACCCTAGGCTCTGTGTGAATTACCTGTATAGTTTTAGAGGAGATTCTTTAACCTCCCTTAAATCTATTTTATCTGGAAAATTGAGATTGTAATATTGCACAAGGTTGTGATAAAGGGTCAGTACATTCATTCCTCTGTATATGTGGACTCAACATCCATAGATTCAACCAACTGTGGATTAAAAGTATATGAAAGAATTAAAAATAACAATATAACAATTTAAAAAACCCCAAAAACCCCAATATACAGTGTAGCAACTACTTACATAGTATTTACATTGTATTGGGTTACAAGTAATCTAGAGAGGACTTAAAGTATACCAGAGGATATGTGCAGGTTGTATGTAAATACTATGCCATTTTATAATAGGACTTGAGCAATCATGAATTTTGGTGTCCTTGGGAGATCCTGGAAACAATCTTCTGTGGATAGCAAAGCATAACTTTAATTTTTTTATCCCTGAATGTGTTATGTACTCTGATACTTATTTGGTTTTTGGGCCAGAATCTGATTTTTTATATTATCAAGTGTCTTCTGATATTTGTTGGTCCTGGGAAATGGAAGCTCTAATAAAAAGAAATAAGCTGTGAAGTTCAAAGACCTTACATCCATGGGGAAATTTTAGTGTCCCATTTGGTAGAATATTCTGGAGGTTACAGCTATAGTATCTTCAGCCATTTGGCAGTAAGTGCATGATTCTGTGTATTTTGTAGCATAAAATGATGTTGGCCAATGCCTTGTAGGAGATAGGGTGAATCCTATAAGGTGATAATTTTTCCTTACCTGACGGAGGTTATAGTTTGTATATCTCACAGCATAATTCTCAAAAGGAAGGTATGAGTCAGAGACCAAAACTTGCATAGGTGGGTTCAGAGTCAGGATAATGGAGTTCAGGTGTTGCCCTGGCCAACCTTGGGACCCACTGTGGCTTCAGATGTTTCGCCAGGGAGATAAGGGTGCCTAGGAGGACTAGAGGAGTAGTCCCCTGCCCCGAGGGCTGTTAAAACACCAGGGGCTGCCCCTCCCCCTCAGAGTATCTGATTCAGGAGGGCTATAGCCTGAGAATGTACACTTCTAACAAGGTCCCAGGTGATGCTGATGTTTGTGCTGAGACCACACTTGGAGTGGCACAGCACCAGATTACCTCTAAAGGCCATTCTCACCTCTTCTTCCATAAAACTTGCCAAATTGCTTGTGGAAAAGGGACTGCATTGGCCAAGAGAAAGTGGATTCTAGACTCAAGTGAATAATTGGACTCCTATTCAAAGAATGCTGATCCTTCAGATAAATGAGTGAGAATTTGGTTCCTAATGAGCAGACCAAGATGTGCTTAAGGGTGTCTGATAAAGAGCAACTATTTGTTATCAGATTCAGCTGTGCCACTGGTCCAAGCATGGCACAGAGACAGGTGGAGGTACTCTGTTGCTAGTTGTTTGGTGGGCCCAGGGAGAAGATGAGCCCTCTTAGACATGAGCTAGCTACATGGTTTAGAGACACAATTTAAAGCCCCACTTTCCCCTTCTTCCTCTCACAAGCTGTGGCTTTCTTACTTCAAAGACAAATATGCCTGGTCAAGTGTCTCTATTCTTGTCTCAAGGAAAGAACTATTATTCTGTCAGCCAGATTTGGCTGGTGTATCATACTATGCTGAGAAATCTTTCAGATATGTGTGCTTTGAATTACATTTTGATCTTTTAATGAATATCTCACTAATTCTGTGTTACTTAATTTTTTTCACTATTCTTACAGCATGAACACAACTTAATACTAGTTAAGTGTCAAAAGTTGTTCTTAAACAGCAAGAGTGAACTACAGCTGGAACCTTAGGGCCAGTTTGAGAACCTCTAGTTGGCCCTGTGGTTAGTCTCCCTATAGAAGAGATTCCACAATTGACATCAGTGTTGATCTTTTGCTCTCCTGAGCTTTCCCCATCCCCAAACCCTTGGTTGTTAAAAAATTACGTCAAAGGACATGCATATATCAAAACATCACATTGTACTCCATAAATATTTGCAGTTATTATTTACCAATTAAGAATCAAAATTTAAAAAGTGATAGCTATGAGACAGAGAAGGTTGTAGTTCATTGACTCCATATTCTCCTGTTTGTTTTTCTCCCTGGCAACAGCTGATTGGCATGCTGCTGGCCTGCTGTCTGTCCCGGTTCATCACAGCCAATCAGTATGAGATGGTGTAAGGAGAAGGTGAGTGGCACTGGGGGGTATTCACTTTAGGGGGCTCCCTTTGGCAGGAGGACCGCCCCATCACTCAACTCCCTGATCTTGGTGGCACTTGCCTGCTTGCAAAAATGTCATTTCCATAGTGCTGGGGAGGAGGTATGATGGGTACTGTTGTGGAAAAGGTGGAAATGCTCTTTTTAGCCTGTTACCTTTTTGCTGAGCTTTGTATTCTTGGCGAGTTACTCATATGTCTTCATTTCTCTCTTAGTCTTTCCAGAACGACAGCAGAATAAGAGACCTGTTTTAAAAAGGAACTGCAGCAATGTTTGAAAGACTTCCAAAGAATGTTAGAGCACAGTACATAATACACCTGCCCTGCTCCCCTCCATCCCTTAACCCCCCGCCACGTGCAACTGACACTCCCACCCAGTCTGCTCCACCTCTCAGCCCGTGTCATGTGTAGTGTCCATTTTGTGAAGCCCTGTTGTGGCACAGAGTGTAGCCAGGTCCCCTGCGCAGCTAGTCCTAGTGAACCCCACCCAGAGGCCCCGTGCGTGCTAGCTCCTCCACCTGTACTTGGTCCAACTGCAGCTCGTTGTAGGTGACTGGCTGTCACACCACCGCTGGCCCCTTTGGGCCCTGCATGTAGTGTGGGAGGCTCCTGTTAGCTCCTCACTGTGGTCCATAAATGCCGCACACCTTTAAGTAGATAAGCGGATGATAGTTATCTGTTCTTTTGGCTTAATTTGGTTTGGTTTCCCCTTTACTAAGGCTCTTTCCTACCTTCTTCAGGCTGCCTCAGACATGTAAAGAGACACATCAGTAATTGTCCATGAGGAGAAAAAAGCATGTGTCACGCATGAAGGAAATTACTGTTGAGCATTAGGTGGCTTCCTTGCTTGTTATCACATACCTGGGTATGGACAGGCAGTTTAGTGCCCCTTTGCCTCTCAGTTGAAACCTGTATAATCCTGTTACAAAGCTGTGTTTCTGCTTCTTGTGAAGGCAATGATATTACTTTCGTTTTTCCCCAATTAATTGCTCTTGTGTTATTTTATCTCTTTTTCTTCCTGTATTTTTTTCTTGCATTGACATTACAGACATTGAGGACCTCAACAGATCAATTTAAAAATGAGTGCGAAGGGGGAACAGAAGTCAACATGTTTTTAAAAGATCTTCAAAAATAATGCCTCTGTCTAGCATGCCAACAAGAATGCATTGATATTGTGAACATTTGTGATACATGTATTAATAAATAGAGCAATTACAAGTGGCTGTGTTCTGGTTCTGTTCTTTGGTTATTGCACACATTTTTGAAGGCATATTTCTATTGTATCTCGTTCCCCAGGGGATTGCAGTCAGATCACTTCACACACAGAAACACTTCTCAGTACATTCCCCCACCCCACCAAAGTAGCATCAGGCAGCAGAAAAGCTGATTGGTTTGTTGTTGGTTGTTTGTTTGAGACAGAGTCTCCCTCTATGCCCTGGGTAGAGTGCCTTGGCGCCATAGCTCACAGCAACCTCAGACTCTTGGGCTCAAGTGATCATCTTGCCTCAACCTCCCAAGCAGCTGAAACTACTGGTGCCCACCACAACGCCTGGCTATTTTTTCTGTTTTTAGTAAAGACGGGGTCTTGCTCTTGCTCAGGCTTGTCTGGAACTCCTGAAGTCAAGGGATCCACCCACCTCAAAATGAGCCACGGCACCCAGACAGATTTTTTATTATGGACATTTCAGAAACTTGGATCACTTACCACATACAGGGTACATTGTTGGCTACAGAAATAGGAACTTCATATTATTTCAGGCCTCCGAAATCCACTAAAATAAATACAAAAATTTCTGCTTTTTAAAAGTCTAGATTTCATTTAAAAGGGGGATGACCACCTATTCTTTCCTTCCTTGTTTCTAATGAGCATATATTCTTCCTTTCTGTCCTTCTCTGGGTTGAATCGAATAAATGTAATCTAGAGAAGAGATTACATCCCACCATGCAGCTGCCCTGGTGCCCTTCGTACTGACGTTTGGAACACTTTTTTTTTTTTTTTTTTTCAGTTTTGACCGGGGCTGGGTTTGAACCCACCACCTCTGGCATATGGGGCCGGCGCCCTACTCCCTTGAACCACAGGCGCCACCCTGGAACACTTACATTTGATTTAAAAAGCATTTTAGCAATAGGGGCTGTATCATATATTATCTGTGGTCAATTTTTTTCTTTCTTGTTGAGTCATCCAAAAAACCAAAAACCTGGTAAAGGTATAAATTGATCTGTTCTCAAATGAGTAGATTTTAAAAGCTCACTTTTCTCTGTAGAATAATCTATAATTAGGATGGAGATGGTTTTCGAACTATATGCATTTATCAGCCTCAACTCTACATGGGGTAAACCCTGCTAGAAGGCTGACAGTGGGTACTTTCCAAACTTTCAAATGTTCTCTTTTCAAAAAGTCAACATTTTTAGCAAATGGAGGAGAGCTCTTTTATGAAAACATATGTAGTTCAAAACTTTTCAGTATTTCATTTTTTACTTCTATTTCATCATATATCAACATGAGAGACTTTTATGTAAAATCCTAAAGCGTGCTCAACCCAGGGTTGAGCTTTTAGCAAACTATACATTAATTGGTATACTTCGGTAAGTAAGAAATCCATATGCTTTCTAAATTGAATTCAGATCTCAGTATTACATACTTATAATGTGAAACATTTGGACCAAACTTGATTCCCCTTAAAAACTAAAGTATTCCTATTTCAACTCTGAATGACATGTGTATAATGTACTTTCTTCCTTTGAATGAAATTAAGACACAAAATACTTTTTTGAGGCATAATGCTTATGGTAAAGTGCACAAAATGGTAAGCATACAGCTTGAAATTTTACAGTATAAGCCAGTGTAACAACTGCTCAGATAAGATATAGAGTATTTTCAGTGCCCTTGAAGGTTCCATTATTCCCCTTCTCAGTCAGTAACCACACCCCTCTTGCATCTCCCCAACCTCACCCAGGATTAACCACTACTGTTAATTATATTACCATTGATGAGTTTTGTCTGTTCTTACACTGTATGTAAGTAGACTCATACAGTACAAACTGTTTCATGAACCTTCTTTCAATACTGTGTCTGTAAGAGTTAGTCACATGGTGCCTGTAAGCATGGTCTGGTCTTTGTTGTGGTATGGGATTCCATTGTATGAATATGGCACAATTTACTCATCCTACTGCTGGACATTTGAGTGTCAGATTCAGACTACTATGAATAGAGCTGCAATGAGCATTTTGGGATGTGCTTTATGGTAAACATATACATACTGTGGAATTGCTCAGAAATAAGGTATGTTTAGCTTTGGAAGGCACTGCCTAACATTTTCCCTAAGCTGTTACACTAATTTATACTCCCACCAGCAATCTGAAGCAGTTCTAGTCCTACATCCTCACCAATACTTGCCAGTCTCAGTCTGTTTCATTTTAGCCATTCTGTGGGTAGTGGTATCTCATTTTAATTTGCCTTCTCTTTATGACTGATGATGTTGAACATTTTCATTTTCTCATTGGCCACTTTGGTATCCTCTTGTGTAAGAGGTCCAAATCTTTTATTGTTGTTGTTTTCTTTGTTTTTGAGACAGAGTCTCACTCTGTTGTCCCAGGCTAGAGTGCCATGGTGTCATCATAGCTCACAGGAACCTCAAACTCTTGGGCTCAAGTGATCCTCTTGCCTCAGCCTCCTAAGTAGCTGGGACTACAGGTGCCCACCACCATGCCCAGCTAATTTTCTTCTATTTTTAATTGAGATGGATTCTCACTCTTGCTCAGGCTGGTCTCAAAACTCCTGAGCTCAAGTAATCCATCCCCCTTGGCCTCCCAAGTGCTAGGATTATAGACGTGAGCCACCATGTGTAGGCAAGAGGTCCAAATCTTTTGTGTATTTTAAAAATTCAGTTGTTTTTATTGATTTGTGTGAACTCTTTATATATTCTAGATACAAGTCCTTTCTTGTATTTTATGTATTAAAAATATTTTCCTCTGGCCTGTGACTTACCTTTTCAACTATAGTCTAGCAACACTACAGATTAGCAACACTTCTAGATTAGCAACACTTCTGGTTAGTGATGGAAGCAATAATACAGATAATTTAAAATATCAGAAGTCCTTTCTTCCTAGCAAGAGCAATGTTTGATTCACTAGGGCCTCCATTATTGACTGAATTTAGAAGGAGCTTTACCTTTTATTAGTATGACATTTATTGCAGTTAATTTAATAGTTTACATTTACTAAATATACAGAAATTTGGGGCTTGGAGGAATAAATAATTGAAGCACGTCATTAAAAAATGTTAGGATAGTCTAAGGAATTTAGGAAATAACAGAAAATACACAAGGCAAACATTTTCTTACTATTTGCACACATTTATTTAATGGTCCACATTAAACATTTCTGGACAAAATTTAGGATTAATAGATGTCTGAGATTATAATCATAGCCCCGATTGATTTTTTGAGGTTTTGTCTGGCCATTGAGATGTTTTGATTTTTTTGGAAAACTCTCTGGGCAATTCTAGCATACAGACAGAATGGAGAACATGTAAAAATATGCTAGTAAACACTAAAAGTATCCAGAAATAGGAAAGTGTACTTCCCCTAGTCCTTTAACCTCTCTGCAACAAACAGGACTGGATATATGAATAGAAATCTTGACCTAGGGTGTGGTATTTCCAGGGGGTGAAATAGTTTAATTCAAAAATGATTACTTGAAGACATACTAGATTTAGACCATGAGACATCTGCCTTCAAGGAGTGTCAATTAATTTCCATAGATGTAGTAGATCATGCAAGCTCCAGTAGTCTTTCTACTACAGTAGTTCAGGTTTGTACAGTTGATTGTGAAAATGCCGATATAATTTCTATGGCTATGATTGTATCAGTTGCTGTTGCTTTATGATAAATCCTCTATCACTTAGTGGTTTATAATAACAAACCTTTATTATCACAGTTTTTGTGGGTCAAGAATCCAAGTGTGGCTTAGGTAGCTGCCTCTGGCTCTCAAGTCCTTTCATGGGATTTTTGTCTCCTGTGAAGGCTGAACCTGGAGGAGGAGAATCAGCTTTCTAAATTTTTTTCTTTTTTGCAGTTCTTGGCCAGGGCTGGGTTTGAACCCACCACCTCCAGCATATGGGGCCTCTGCCCTACTCCTTTGAGCCACAGGCACCACCCAGCTTTCTAAATTCTTTAGTTGATTGTTGACAAGCCTTGGTCCCTTGCCACATGGGCCTCTCCTCAGGGCTACCTTAAGACTTGGCAGCTGGCTTGCCCCAAGACGAGTAATTGAACATCATGTTCAAGATGGAAACCACCATTTTATAACCTAGCCTCAAAAGTGGCATGCCATTACTTCTTTAATATAGAGGGTCCCCCCAAAATGTGTATACATTTTAATTAAGAAAAAACTGTATTAAAATTGTAATACTCAAGTCATGTTTCACTTCTACAATTATAAGAGCTATAAGACATGATATACAAGAGAACAAATGTTATCAGTGTATATTGAGTATTACAATTTGACTACAGTTTTTTCCTTAAAATGCGTATACATTTTTTTTTTGCCAGCCTCTATATTTGTTAGAAGTCAATGCATAAGTCTACCCTATGCATGAGCTGAGTGGATAACACAAGGGACCATTAGGGGGCTGGGATCGCTGGGGGCACTCTTCGAGGCAGCCTGCCACAACTCTGCTTAGTCTTCTTCCATTTGGGACTTAATGACTGCCTCACACAGTGAACAGAGAATAGCAACTAAAGTAAGGAAGAAGATCATTTTATAACTCAGCACCTGTACTACCGCACATCTCTTGGTAAAAATAGGCCAGAAGATAACTTAGCCCACTGAAGATAACTTACTTGATATTTGATTTTACCCTTTCTTCCATGACATGTACTTCATGAGGACTGAGGACTCTTTTAAATAATAGTTGATACTGTTATAGAAATGGGGTGGTGGGGTAGTTGCTTTGATAACAAAAATAGCACATTTTTAAGTGGACATTGATGAACCCATAAATGACCGAAGGAATCTCCAGAATATTAAGGGTCTAGAACTCAAGTTCCAGTTGAAGAAATTTACTACAGTCTGGTTGTGCATATTTCTGCATAGGGGCATGGGGCATACTGGGAAGGTATAGGGAAGTATAGGAAACCCCCTTCTTCTTTAAAGATTGAGTTTCTGAGGGCTCAAGCATAGGCCATTTTCTCCATGTTCCCCTCCTAAACACTTGCATCCATCTCTGTTACTTTAATTATTATGTAGATGACAGTGACTTCCATCTTCAAATAACTCATTCACAATTTCTTTGGAGCTACAGATGTGTACAATTCAGCTACCATCCACCACAAGGCTGGCAGTAGCATAAAAAATCACAATAGTGGTAATAGTGAGACCAGCTTAGACTCATATTGAGGGAAGGTCCAAATCAGTGTGTTTTGTATTAAGAGAAATGGGAATTTTTAGTGGAGTTTCCATAAATATTTATCAAACACCTACTGTGTGCTGGGCACTGTTCTGAGTATAAGGCTATGGTGATGACAAGACAGACCAAGACTTTGCCATCATGGAATTTACATTTTCATGGACGCAGGTAGATAATAAATGAACGAATAAGGTTAGTTGGTACCAGGCTTTAGAGTGAAAGTGAAAGTGGGTAATGTTGGTGATGTTACTTTAACAGTTGAACTTTCTTCGCTATGTTTGAATTAGTTCGTGAACCCGGGTAATCAGGCTCTGGTATTATCTCATTTGAGTTAATTGAAGAGATGTCAGATTTGAGGGGGGCAATGTGGCCACAGGGAGTGTGTGGAAACTAATCATTTATGGCTATATAAACAAGGCTAACCATCTTCCTGAAACCAGGACCCTAAAGAAACTTTCAGAAATTCAATTGATCACTAATTATAGATATTCCCTTCCAAAGAGTTAACTTCAGGCAGAAGGGCATAACAGTGTTGGTGATGTACATTGACAAGGAATGTACATGCTGCAATCATGGTTGACTAGCTTTGTGGACCAGCTCTGACCACCCTTGGAAACACCCCAGTTCCACCTGTCATTTATACGAGGCTTTGCTGTCAAATTGGATTTGAAGAAACGGTTTCATAGTGTCAACCTTATGATTAAGTACAACGTTTATTCACAACCAAAGCTTTAGGATGGCCACCCGGGAGCATAGGTTCAAGTTGCCCTGAATATACACTTGAATTAGCAGAAGTTACAAGTTTTTAAGGGAAAAAGAAGCAGTTCCTAAGTTGTCTACCAACAATTTACATTGAAATGACATAAGCTATTTCTTGGCTATACGTTATTCTTTGTATCACAAATTCCAGGAAAAAAAAATCACGGATGAAGCAGCTAGTCAGGAACAAAATGCCTTTAAATAATTGCCCCTGGGCTTGGGTTGGCAGGGAGGCATGTCTGAAGTCCCACAAGTTCGCTCTGGGCCTGATAAATTTTGCATACCTCACATAGCTTCTCAGAGCTATTTTTCTTTTCTCAAAAGTTTTCAGAAAAAAAGTTTGAAAAACAGGTAGACAATCGTGAGAGGAATCAGAGCTGCACAAAATGTGGTGCGGGTCAGCAGTGTGAGCTTCACCTGGGCACCTGTTAGAATTGCAGGATCCCTGGCTGCACCCAGATTCTGAATCAGAATCTGCATTTTCACAAGACCACTGGGGGATTCATGCACAGGAATTTGAGTAGTACCGAGTAGTACCGATGTAGGATTTAGGCCACTGGTTGCCAAACTTAGCTGTACTTTGGAATCACCTGGGAATTGAGGAATAGGCCAGGCATTGGGATTTTTAAAGGCTCCCCAGAGGATTGTGATGTGCAGCAAAGGTTAAGAACACTGATTTAGGTCACAGACTGAGCCCTAACATGACTGGTATCCTAAAAATGTGAGCTATTTGGTCCCTTGGAGACCCAAATTTATTTATGTGTAAGTCTATCAGCTAGAATCCTCTACCACTGAGGAAAGGTGATGGCACCTCACCCAACACCCTCCTTGCTTATGAAAGCTAATACGTAATGAATGGAGAATGGCTACTTTGGTAAGTGGGTGGGGCAAGTGTCAAGGGCATTGACACTTCCTTTCCTGCAAATGGTATCCTTTATCAGCTGATTTAAATATCAGGGAGATGTCCTTTATATGCAGTGATTGTCCCTCTTCACCTGGGATTAACTCAGTAGAAACAGAGACTAGCCTGTCTGCTACTCACTCTGTTCAGTTTAAATTTATTTTATGTAACTGTATGCAATTATTTGGGAAATTCTACCAAGGGAGGAAGCCGCATGGATAACGCAAACTGCTGAAAGCAGTAAATAGAATGGCCTATGGCCAGTGGCTCACGCCTGTAATCCTAGCACTTTGGGAGGCCAAGGCCTGTGGATTGCTGGAGCTAACGAGTTTGAGACTAGACTGAGCAAGAGTGACATCCCATCTCTACTAAAAATAGAATGACTAGCCAGGCAGATGCCTATAGTCCCAGCTACCCGGGAGGCTGAAGCAAGAGGTTCGCTTGAGCCCAAGAGACTGAGTTTGCTGTGAGCTATGACAATGCCACGGCACTCTGTCTACGGCAACAGAGTAAGACTCTGTCTCAAGAATGGCCTTTTTGCATTCGTTAAGTCATAAAATAACAGCAGGGGATTATTGGGAAAGGACCAAAGGTGATTAACCAGTTAGAAGAGGATACCTTTTGGGGAGGGCACCCCTTCTTCCACCTCTCTCTGTCTCCTAGAATATGGTTCAAAAAGTTCAGTTAGCAGTAGCAGTTTCAATTTTAAAATGAAAATTAAATTATGGAAATGGCCAAGCAAGAGGCTATTTTAAAAATTGCAATATGTTAAGTTCCCCATAGTCCCAAAGTTACTTTAACTGAGACACAAGTGGAACTGAGTTAGGAAAAGGTATATATAAAGTTCCATCCTTTTAGAATGAAGGCTGCAGTGAACTTTGGGTTATGGGTTTTTTTTTTGTTTGTTTGTTTGTTTTGAGACAGAGTCTCACTTTGACACCCTCAGTAGAGTTCTGTAGCATCATAGCTCACAGCACTCTCAAACTCTTGGGCTCAAGTGATCCTCTTGCCTTAGCCTCCCAAGTACCTGGGACTACAGGCACCTGCACGTAACAGTGTCATGCTCTTGCTCAGGCTGATCTCGAACTCCTGAGCTCAAGCAATCCACCCTCTTTATCCTCCCAGAGTGCTAGGATTACCGGTGTGAGCCACTGGGCATGGCCTGCTTATGGTTCATCCGTGCATGCCCATAACACAATCAAGAAATGGAAGCAGGCACCCTGAGGACCCTGAGAGTGTAGGTATTCTTTTTAGTTCATAAATGAAGGGATCACATCTTCCAGGAGTCATGATCTTCAAAAGCCAGTGTCCACAACAGCTGAAAATGTTAGAATGTGTTTATGTTGCAGAGCTGGAATCCTCCTCCAGGTATGAGCTACATTTCACAAAAATTAACCATGGAAACACCCGTTGCCCTACCAGCCCATATGTGATCAATGGGTAAATTTAGAGTGGCCAATCCACTTGGAAAGAAGTTATTACAAGTGATTTATCCACCCAGTTACTTTGAAATAACAGCATTTCATTTCAAAAGAGACTCTGGCCCTTCTCTGTAGATATTTGTGCCAGCCTTCTTATAATCCAGTGACAGAAAGTCCAAAACCTGGATATTTGCCTCAGAATAACCCTTAGAAGCAAATTGTTTCAATTAGGAATGTCAATCTTCCCAGTAACATTTATTCCGATTTAATGCCTCCTAAACAAACCTATGCTCCATAAGATCCTTATCATATAAGAAATGGTAAACTGGCTTGAAAATTTTTCATTTTTAAAATTTTTTGAAGTAAAATGTGCATATATAATTTGTTATTTTTACCATTTTAAATGCACAAGAGTAAAAAATCCATTTAAATTCCTTTTACCGGTATTCCCTTGCCTTCCCCTTCACAGCTTCTGATAGCCACCAATCTACTCTATCTTCATGAGATCTCGTTTTTTTAGCTTCCACCTATGAGGAAGAACGTGCAATATTTGTCTTTCTGTGCTTGGCTTATTTCATTTATCACAATGGCTCTCAGTTCCATTTATGTTTCTGCAAATGACAGAATTTCAGTTTTTGTGGCTAAACAATATTCCATTGTGTATATAGACCACATTTTCTTTATCCATTCATCTACTGAAGGGCAGTTGGGTTGATTGCATACTTTGGCTATTGTGAATAATGCTGCAATAAACATGGGAGTGCAGATATCTCTTTTTGCAATATTGATTTCCTTTCTTTTGGACATGTACCCAGCCATAGAATTCCTCAAAGAAGCCTCCATACTGTTTTCCATAGTGGCTGTACTAATTTACATTTCCACCAACAACAGTGCAGAAGGGTTCCCCTTTCTCCACATCCTCACCATCATCTGTTCAATTGCTTATCTATTGATATAAGCTGTTTTAATGAGGGTAAGATGATATTACATTATGGTTTAGTTTTCATTTTTCCAATGATTACTGATGTGCTTTCCTATATCGCTTAGCCATTTGCATGTCTTTTGAGAAATGTCTGTTTGGATCTTTTGCCCATTTTACAAATGAGATGATTTGCTTTTTACTATGGAGTTACTTAAGCTCCTTATGTATTCTGGTTACTAATCTCTTGTCAGATGGATAGTTTAAAAAATATTTTTCTCCCACTTTATTGCTTGTCTCATCACCATGTTGACTTTTTCCTTTGCTGTGCAGAAGCTTTTTAGCTTGATATAATCCCAATTGTCTATTTTTCTTTGGTTGCCTATGCTTTTTTGGTATTACACAAAAAAATCTTTGCCCAGGATAATTTTCTGGAGAATTTTCCTAATTTTTCCTTCCAGTCATTTCCTTAAAGACCATGCATTTAAGTATTTAACCTATTTTGATTCGATTTTTGTGTATGGTAAGAATTAGGGGTCTAACTTCATTCTTCTGCATTGGTTATACAGTTTCCCCAGCACCATTTATTGGAAAGACTGTCCCCTCCTGGAACTTTTGTCAAAGAGGAGTTGGTTGTAAAAGCATGGATTTATATGTGAGTTCTCTCTTCTGTTCTGTTGGTCTATGTGTCTGGGTTTTTTTTATGCTAGTACCATGCTGTTTTGGTTACTATAGCTTTTTAGTAAATTTTGAAGTTAGGCAGTGTAATGCCTCCACCTTTGTTCTTTTACTCAGGATGGCTTTGGCTATTCAGAGTCTTTTGTGGTTCCATATAAATTTTAGGGTTTTTTTCTATGTCTGTAAGGAATGTTGTTGAATCTCTGGATAATTTAGGGTAGTATTGCCATTTTAACAATATTAATTCTTCTACTCTATGAGCATGGAATATCTTTCCATTTTTTTGTTTCCTCTTCTATTTCTTTCATAAGAGTTATATAGAGTTTCCCTTGTCCAGATCTTTCACCTCTTCGATTGGATTGATTCTTAGTTATTTCATGTGTTTTATAGCTATTGTAAATGAGGTTGCTTTCCTGATTTTTTTACAGTGTATTCTGTTAGTTGTATACACATGCTACTGATTTTTGTATGTTTATTTTCTGTCTAGCAACCTTAAGATTTTTTTATATCCTGATTCTAGTGTCCTTATACCTTCACTGTTATAAGGAAGGTGTAGTCCCATAGGAAGTAACACCATTACTTTTGTATCAACTAGAACAAAGATTCAGATGATGAATAGAGTTTATCACAATAACTCCCTCCAAATAATTTTATGTTAACTATATAGATCTGTTGGAGTAAACATTGTTTATCAATCTTCCAAATGTTCACTTGATTATGAAGGCAAGATTTGGGAAGATTTGGGGGAGAGGAAGGAGATGCTTTGGAGGTAGAGGGCCTGACCAAAAATGTAAGTACAAGGCTAGACCATCTCTGGCCTTGTTCAAATTTTAACTTTAAAAATAAATTGCAAGAAATTTTTGAAACTTTTAAAACAGGAATTTCTTAATGTGACAATTTTCCTGGGATGAGTTATGTTGAATAAGTGTCAAAGGAAACATAAAGCCAAAGTATTAAGTAGCAGTGCCAATGAGAAAAATCTACCAAAAATGAAATCATGATGGCTCTAAAATCATAGGTAAAGGAGAAAATAGGATTTAGAAATTCCTTTACATAGTACTTTCTTGGATTGCATGTTCCAGGCCATCAGTAGTTTTTCTCATAAGCTTTGTATAAGTAAATGTCCTGCTAGCAGCCTTGGAGATACCTATGTGATCTTGGGCCATGTTAGGAGGAATATTCCAGGGGCCAAGGTATTTCTCTGAAGTGTTAATCAGTCGTAGCCTGCTTTATAACCCACAGTGAAACATGGTGATAAAATCTGAGTTGTCAACCCCAAGGCTGGTAGTGAGTTATTTCCACTCCAACATAAATACTACCTTATTGTACCGACAACCCAAAATAAATGACTGAGGTGATGATCTCAATCCCTGGAGGTTCATTAAGTCAAAGTTAAAGGACCAGTCAGGGAAAATCACAAACCAAAGAAGCATCCATGAGAGGGTTTTGGGAACTCAGTATTTAACAGGAGAGGACATGCAGAAAGAAAAAGGAAGCGGGAGTGGGCAATGAGGCAAATAATTACATTCTTGTGAGATTTTAATTAGTGTCCAGGAAATCTACATTTTATATCAGATAAGGTGAGTGTTTAAAAGGAAAAAGGGAGTAAATCAATTATATAGATGTCCCTGGGTAGATGAAAGGATGAGCTCTTCTTGTCTCTGTTCTACACCTGGGAAGATAAACGTGTAATCAACTTTATTAGTGTGGGACACACTTTAGTTTTAGGAGCTAGACTTAGTCTACATACTTAAAATTACAATTTGCATTCCTTTATTTATGGGAGGCCAGCAAAGAATTTCCTTATGAATTATCTGTGGGGGGAGTCCTTGGAAATGCCTGAAGCCTTTTACCTTTCTGTGGGGATCTGGCTAATGCGTAATGTTAGTAACAGCTATTCATTTAGAAGGGGGTTTTGTATGACCCAGCCTCTAGGCTTGACCTTCCCTTTTGCATAAGGAGTTGGGGTTGGGGTGGACCTGAAATTTTTATTTTCCTTTACAGCACTTATCTCTGTGTTCTCCAAAAATGAGATCTAAGGAAAACTATACTTCCACTAGGAAAGTTCAAGGGTAACCCACCACATTTCTTCCAAATCCATTCACAGCTCACCCTTTACCTTCAAACCAGCATCCTAGCAGAGAATAACCTCAAACCATTTTTTGTGGGAAAAGAAAAAGAGTCATTAATAACTTCCTTGGCAGGAGTCAGGCCCTTTCCCGAAGAGTCCCATGAGATTTGAGGAAGATATTTAAAATTAAAAACAACTGCACATTAAACTAATCTAGATAGGGAAGAAGGTGAGAATCAATTGATCACATAAATACTCAGTGCCTGATGGATAAAGGCTTGGCAGAGTGAAGTAGACCCAACAGGCATAGAACCAGCCCTGGGCGTTTCATATCTTCAAACAGGAAAACAATTATAACCATAACGCTGGAATTCCTCAAGTCCCACTACTTAACCTTGACAAGTTGCTCTCCCTAGAAAAAGAAGGCAGTTACTTTGATGGTTTTTTGCTTTTGCCCAATTTGGTGTTCCTTTTGTAACTGGGTTGGTTGAAGAAAATCAAATCTTCCATTTTTTACTTTTTTCCCTGAGGACAAGTTAACTTTTTTCCCAAGCATATTTCGAGGATCCCCTGATATCATCAATCCCACTCAGGAAAAAGATAAACAGAATTCCATTCAATACCCAGTAAGGGAGGTTTGTGGCATGTGCCATGGTCCTCCTGCCATCAACTATGCTAATTCCTGATGGCCTTGCAGAAGTGACACTCCTTGGGAGAAAAACAAAGGAGGGCAGGAGTACCATCTCCTGGTTGGTAGTGACTAGGGTAATACCTGGGGAATTAGAAGAGAAATTGGGGGTGGCGCCTGTGGCTCATTGAATAGGGCGCTGGCCCCATATACCAAAGGTGGCAAGTTCAAACCCAGCCTTGGCCAAACTGCAAAACAGAAAAATAGCCGGGCGTCATGGTGGGTGCCTGTAGTCCCAGCTACTCGGGAGGCTGAGGCAAGAGAATCGCCTAAGCCCAGGAGCTGGAGGTTGCTGTGAGCTCTGTGACACCAGGGCACTCTACTGAGGGCGATAAAGTGAGACTCTGTTTCTACAGAAAAAAAAAAAAAAAAAAAGAAGGGAAATTGGATATGTAAAACTAATCATCGACAATGCTAAAATGTAGGTATTAAGAGCTTTCAGATATGGTTCACAATATGGTCCCTCTAGATATATAGCTCAAAATCCTGAGTGCATATGTTCATCAAAAGATTCCTGCAAGAACATCAATAGCAGCTTTATTCACAATAGCCCCAAACCAGAACCAACTGAGTATCCATCAATAAAACAATGAATGCATAAATAAAGTGTGCTGTATTCATAGAATGAAATACTCAGCAATAAAAGAAAATAAACTACTGTCTCCCACAACAATGTGGATGACTCTCTTAGACAAAATGTTGAACAAAAGAGTATATAAAACAGTACATTATACTATTCCTTTAATATGAAATTCAAAAACAGACAAAATTAATCAATAGTCATAGACGTCACAGTAGTGATTACAAGGGGCAAGTATTGGCTTGGAAGGAAGCTTTCTGTAATGCTTCCTAGAATCTACATTGTCTTAGTCTGGGTGGTGGTTACTGGAAGTATAAATAGTAAATATTCATTATCTACACTACCATGGCCATTGCAGCATTCTTCACAATAGCCAAGATACAGTAACAATTGTCTATTGACAGATGAATGGATAAGGAAAGTGTGTGTATATATACATACAGACACACAATGGAATATTAAGCCTCAAAGAAAAAAAAGAGGGAGAATCCGGCCATTTGTGACAACATGGATAAACCTAGAGGATACTATGTTAAGTGAAATAAGCCATATATCAAAAGACAGCTACTAACTGCATGAGCTCACTTATCTGTGCAACCTAAAGAAGGTAAACTCATAGAAAGAGAGCACAAAACAGTGGTAGCCCAGGGCTAAGGGATGGGGGAAATGAGGGATTCTGGTAAAAGGGTACAAGCTTTCAGTTAGGAGTAAGTTCTGGAGACCTGATGTATAGCATGATGATTATAATTATTATTAATGCATACTTGAAATTTGCTGAGAGGGTAGATCTAAGTTTTTTGACCATCAAATAAAGGTAATTACGTGAGGTGATGGATATGTTAATTAGCTTGATTGTGGTAATCATTTCACAATGTATGAACATATCAAACATCACATTGTGGCCTGGGGTGGTGGCTCACGCCTGTAATCCTAGCAGTCTGGGAGGCTGAGGCAGGTGGATTGCCTGAGCTCAGGAGCTCGAGACCAGCCTGAGCAAGAGCAAGATCCTGTCTCTACTAAAAATAGAAAAAGTAACCAATGTTGTGTTGGGCGCCTATAGTCCCAGCTACTGGGGAAGCTGAGGCAAGAGGATCACTTGAAGCCAAGAATAAGGCGACAGAGTGAGATTGTCTCAACAACAACAACAAAACACATTGTATGTTTAAATATATGTCATTTTTGTCAATTTTACCTCATTAATCTAAGGGAATAAAAGGAAGAGTGCAAAGAAAGCCTACCTTTTCGTTTCCAAATTAAATGCCCATGGAATATTGCGAACTCATTTTTCACCAATGACTAATTTTCCAGACTACTCTGCTTGTTATCAGGAAGTGCCTTATTCTGCCTTTCTCAGATTAAAATATACTCATCTCAGTCCCCAACATTTAAATTGCTCATAAGCAAAAAGTAGGATGACATTAAGATAGAGAATGAGTTACATGTCAGTACGTAGTGATGGTATCTCAGAACTGCCCCATGGTGCTAATGTGACTGCTGCACTAATATGGTCATATCCGTAAGCAGGGCTGTGATGCCAGATAGGGGATGCATTTGCAAGATGGGAGTCCAGAGACCTAAGTCTCTGGGGAAAGTTGCGTAAGTCTCTTAAATGCTTTGCACTTCTATTTCTTCATTGACAAAATGATGAGGGTTGGACCACATTTTACTAAGGACCCTCAGAACCACTTTGATATAGCTCAATGGTTGGTCAATGACCATCCTTTGAGGATTCTTTCAACCTAAGACAATTGCGGATTAAGTTAGATCTCCAGGGACGATCCGGGAACAATCCCATTGGTGGAAACCCAGCCTCCTGCCTACCAACATCTCTGGATACCAAACACACACACACCATCATGGGGCAAAATTTGTAGATCACCTTTCTACAGTGGAAGTTATCTTTTAAATTTGAACAGTCGCATCTTTTTGTATGAGTCACTCTCTAAAGGAGAAAGTCATGTAATTTTGATAGCATTAATTAAAATGCAGCCTAGGTTACTTATAAATTAGGAATAATGGTAGCAATACATAAAATAAAACAAAGTAATATTGGAAGAAGTCTTCTACCAGAGAAGGATTAACTGAAAAGGAATTATTTCTATATTAAAGTAGGTATACATAAGGAACTGTCAACTCCAACAAAATTGGAGTACAATAGGCCAGATTTACCCTCTTGCTTGAACCAAAAACCAAGCAAAATATATGAAACAAAAGTTTGATTTAAGACAAGGCAAACACAGGCGAAGAAGAACCAGTGATCCTTGAGAGATGGGAGGCAAGGACGTGAGCACTGTGATTCCCCAAGCTCACTTAGAGAGTTTCAAGGTTGACATGTAGGAGAAAAAACTCCCTGAAGCAGAATCCCTGAGTAGAACAGAGATGGAAATACTGGGACCCCCAAGCAGCTAGAGTTTGCAGGACAGTACTGGGCAGGAGAGCACTGCACAGATAGAACTCCAGACAGGGCTCTACACAGGGACCCCCTTGAACGTTCAGTAGAGTGGAGGTCAGCGCACATATGTGGAAAAACTACCAGAGGCTGGAGAAAGAATTACCCAAAAGGATTAGAGGGCTCACACAGCCCTTGGGACTTACACAGGTCCAACAATAGTGCCCCTTTCCATCAGCCAGACTAGAAAAACTCATAATTCACAAAGCATTGAGTGCTGTTAAAAGAAACATTTTAGACAAATTCAATAGAGTTTAGTTGAGAAAATAACCACAAATCAAGCAGCCCCCACAAATCAGAATAGATTCAGAAAGATTCCCTCAGTCTGCGTGGCTGGAGAGGATCTAGGGACAGAAAAAGGAAAGTGATGTGCAAAAATGGAAAATAAGGGACAGAAACAGTTGTTTTGTTACAACTCGACATTTGCCCATTTGAACATGGTTTGAACAGTTGCTCACTTGTGACTGATTAAAACTCAGTGATTGATTCAAAGTATGTTAGTTTGTTTACACATCCAGTTAGATTATAGTTCACTATGCACAGCAAAACCTTGAGGCCAAACTTAAAATACATAAGGAGGCAACTTTAAACTTAATTTAACAGTAATCAAAAAGATTTGGCGTCTGTATTGGGGAATAATTAATTCTTGAATAAACATGGCTCTGACCCCCCTAACAAATCTTAAAAGAAAGACGTGAAAGGATTATTGTTTTGAAGTAACTAAATTGTGTTTCAGAGCAAAGCTCAAGAGTATTTATAGAAATACACAACTATCTAGGATTAAACAAGGTAAAATTCAAAATGTCTGGCATCCAGTAAAAAATGACCAATATCCAGAGAAGTGGGAAAATATATCCATAATGAGAGGGAAAAGAAAATCAAAAAGAATCCAGAACTAAAGCAGATGTTAGACGTGGCAGACAATGACATTAAAATAATTAGGATAACTTTACTTAAAAAAATATGGCCAAAATTGCCTCAGTTTTTTTTAGAGATGGGGTCTTGCTATGTTGCCCAAGCTGGAGTATAGTGGCTATTCACTGGTGTGATCATTGCACCCTATAGCTTCAAACTCCTGGACTCAAGCAATCCTCCTGCCTCAGCCTCTGGAGTAGGTAGGATTATAGGTATGTACCACTGAGCCCAGCCAGATTTGCCCAAATACCTCACAGATCCAAGAAGCTCAATTAACCTGAAGCGCATAAACACACACACACACACACACACACACACACACACATACACGAGAATACAATAAGGCACATCATCAACAAATTGCTCAAAACCAGTAATAAAGAGGAATCATAAAATTACAGCAGAGGACAAATAGGTTATATACAGAAAAGCAAAGATAAGGACAACATACTTCTCTTTGTGAAAAAAAGTGTGAAGAGAATGGAATAACGTTTGTAAAGTACTGAAAAGGAAAAAAAAAACTCTATTAACCTCTGGAGTATAGAATTCTATACTCAGCAAAAAAAATCTTTCAAGGCAAAAGTGAAATAAAGACTTTTTCAGACATAAAAAAGCTAAAAGAATTAATCGCCAGCAAATCCACAGTATAAGAAATGTTAAGGAAGTTCTGTGCGTCAGGAAGAAAATGATACTAGATGAAAATATATATCTACCCAGAGTTTGGAGGTCTAAGATGGCGGCGGCGACGGTTCCGTAGTTCATCACTCTCCAGTCAGCAGGTGAGAGGGAGGGAGTACTGGACCTTTCACAGAGTAAATTGTCGGAGTGGATGAGCACTTGGCAATGCACAGCGATTTGGTGGATTGTTGTGTTTGAAATATAGTTCATAACCGCGGAAACTGCTGTAAACTGTTTCCCCCTGAACGGCGGAGGGGCAGCCGGCCCCTCCCACAGGGAG
>CAUYRH010061032.1:0-24441 GCA_963574655.1 Perodicticus potto | reverse complement strand
AGCTCACAGTAACCTCCAATTCCTGGGCTCAAGCGAGTCTCCTGCCTCTGCCTCCCAAGTAGCTGGGACTACAGGCGCCCGCCACAACGCCCGGCCATTTTTTTTTGTTACAGCCGTCATTGTTGTTTGGCGGGCAAGGCTGGATTCGAACCCGCGACCTCAGGTGTACATGGCTGGCGCCTTAGCCCGTTGAGCCACAGGCGCCGAGCCAGGCCCGCAACTCTTTTGCAGACCCCGCAGACGCTCCCCTCTCACGAGCCCTCTGGGAAGTGGAATCCATCCGCCCGGACCCCCAGCCCAGCGCAGTCGCATCCAAGTTGCGCAGATGCGACTCTACAATGAGTCTCCGGCTCCAGCCTTTTGTCTCCCGGCACTCCGCGGGTCCGGCGGGCGGCAGAGTCCGCTCCTCCTGCCCCGTGCAGAGCGCAGCCAACAGAGGCCCAGCCCTGCGGACGGAGCCCAGATCGCAGCACGTCCAAGAGTAAGAACCGGCAGGGCTGGTGCGGGTCTGCCCCAACCGCCAGTCCCGCGCTAGGGTCCTCCACCCCGTCACAGCCCTACTCTAGGGCTAGGCCTCGCCAAGGACCCCGCCCTGCCCCACCTCACCCGACTCCACCCCACCCAAGGGGCGCTGCGAGGTCCTCTGGGGGTCTTTAGCTGCGGCGCAGGCCCGCGCCCTGAGCGCTCTGCGGAGCTAAGAGCATCCGTGGCGGAACTGTCGCTAAGACCTCTGGGAAGTGGAGTCCGGGAGCAGAGGATTTTGAGAGTGGGAGCCCTAGGGTGGGGCGCTTGGGTTGTTGCCAGGTAGGAGGGTGTGAACTCCTCTGTCTGCTTTTGGCACTTGTCTTTCCCATCCCCCTCTGTACTTTGCTTTGTCAGAGTTGAGAGGTGTGCTTGTATTAGGGGGCCAGGGCAAGGGAGTCGGTGTCTGTATATTTTCAGAGTCTTAAGATAAAGAGCGAGTGAGGAATTTGCGTCATAAAGATCTCAACTATCTATGACTCTTGTTTATGAATGTTAAGGAGGAACCAACTGTGGAAGCCCTGCTTGTAGTTATCGCTACCATAAAGGGCCAGTTGTGTGCTTTTAAATCTCATGCGAGTTTTTGAAAGTCTAGAACCAGATGTTTGACTGAGGCCCAGGGTTCACTGCTCTGACTCCTTCCTGGTTTTACTTTTGTTAGTGACTAACGGTCCACAGAATGGTCTTCCAGCTGCAGAGATTAATTTACCCCAATAATAGAGGTCAAGCAAAGTAGAATTACTTATGAGGCCCTGAGACTTAAATGCATAGGAATAAACCTTCTGGGAATGGAGACAGAGGGAGATGTCCCAGGGAGCAAGAATCATTCTAGAGCTAAGCAAAACTAACCTTACAGTTTCTAGAGTTTCAGAGCACAGCAGGATGAAGTAGATTACATATTACTAAAAAGTCCATGTTTGTCTGATCTGAAACAGTGAATACTGAGGAAGTCAGAGCAATACCTAGACAAGGAAGGGAAACTGGTCATGGATTATTTGACCTTCAAAGTTGAGGAAGGAAACATGAAGTTGAAAATGGGAAAAAACAGCAAAAATATGTTTGATGAGGATGAAAAGGTCAAGTGCATTATGAAAAAAGAGAAGCAGGGACATGTCAGGAGAATGCCCTGGAGTACATGGTAACTGCTCTAGAAATTACTTGTGGGCGCTTTGGGGCATATTCTCCATTCTCTCTGAAGCTGTGGATGGGAGAATATTCCACGGTGTTTGCTTTGTGTAAAGAGCAGGTAACATTTTTCCATTCCTGATATGACATGACTGTTCCAAAAGGTTGATGATGTGTTGTGGGTTTATGAGTTTAACTTTTTGATCAAAACTTAATTCTATCTCTGTCTGAGTCTTTTGAGTTAAATAGGCCTCATGTGTATAATTCAGCTGGCCTGTTACAGCTCTTGTCTGAGTGAATTTGGAAATGAGAAGACAGAATTTACTTCTTTTGTGACTTAATTTCTACTCCTTCCAGCCATGACTACTGAGAATACTTCTTTTCTCCAAAAACAGAGCACAGAAGAAATGGAACCTACTGTAGAGCTCCTTCCTGTTGAGTTCCAGGTGAGTTTCAGTTTACTTTCCTTCCCCTGAAATCTTCTCTTGGTGTTCATAGTATGTCCTCATTTCTTCCATCTCATTTTAGAGGCTCAAGGAGATGACATCTAGAGAACCAAACCAAAGGTATTTTTCCTTGGAGACCAAAAGCTCTGGGGAGACCTCAGGCCGGAGGTTCAAATTTAGGCGTAATCTTGGTGAACAGTATTTTAAACTATGAAACTAACTGTGATCACTAAGAGAATAAGTATAGATAGAAATGAGATGCCATTACTGAGTTCTATAGCTCTTCAGCACTTGGAGATCAGAAAAATGCAGAGGAAGCAGCAAAGGAGATGAGAACATGTATGCAGCAAAGGGTAAAGCCAGAAGTTTGGCTTTCTGGTGACCACTGGAAGGAAGTGTTGCAGGGGGGGAAGAGTGATCAGGCGTGTTAAATCCCTCTGGTAAATCATGGAGGATGAGTCGTGGGAATTAAGCCCTGGATTTAAGAGTAAGAAGGTGACTGTTGACTGCTAAGAGCAATTGCATGGAGTGGGAAGAGTGATGGATTGGAGTGAGTTCAAAGGAAGAGAGGAGAGAGAAATTGGAGCCAGGGATTATAGACAACTATGTCTGGGGAACTCCAACACGTAGAACCACTTTTCAAATAATTCTTTCTTTATTAGTATTTTAAATAAATAGCCCTGAGAGGGTTAATACCTATTTTACAGACAAAAGAGACTGAGCCTCAATGGTAACTTGCTCAGTGTAATCAAATGAGCCCTGGCTAGAACCCATGTTATATCTGATTCTAAATCCTGTGCCTCTAGCCATTCTCATCTATTGACTGACTTTTTTAATAATGTGTTCTCCAACTGATTATGGATAACAAAGTATATTCATATTACTGTCATTATAGAGTCTCTTACTTAGAACAATTGTCACATGACTATCATTGTATGTATCTTATCTTAGAACAACTGATCATTTTCAACTAAATATCAGCAAATTTGCTCATTCAGAACCACTTTAATTACTAAAGAATATCAAAACAAGTCAAAAAGTCATAGCCCTAAGTACTGAGAAAGGAAGAGGCCTATACTAGAATAGCATAACTATCATCAACCTGAATTTCTATAAAATCTCTGAATATTCCTGGAGCCAGTGTACATTATTATACATATTTGAGCTTTATTCCATCTACAACATAATCAGGTAGTTAACCTTTAGTTATCATTCAGTGGTTAATTTATATTAAGCTTGCTTAGTAAAATATGTTAGAGACAGAAAAGTTAAGAATATAGCTTTAGAATCAGATTGCTTGATCCAAATCCCAGATCAGGCCCTTATATCTGTAGATAATGTTAATAATATTACTAACTTTTACCTCATATGATTTTTGTTACAAAAGATAGTTCAAAAGACTTAGAATATAGAAAGTAAATCATAAATGTTAGCTTTCATTATGTTCCCTACTACAGACTAATACTGAGTAATTTTAGAATATTTGATTAAAGGCCCGGTGCTCACATCTCAGTGAGTAGGGCACTGGCAATGTACACTAAGCCTGGCAGGTTCAAGCCTGGCCCGGGCCTGCTAAACAACGACAACTGCAACCAAAAAATAGCCTGGAATTGTGGCGGGCACCTGTATTCCCAGCTACTTGGGAGGCTGAGGTAAGAGAATCTCTTAATCCCAAGAGTTTGAGGTTGCTGTGAGCTGTGATGCCACAGCACTCTACCAAGGTCAACATAGTGAGACTCTGTCTCAAAAAAAAAAAAAAAAAGGAAAGCATATTTAATTAAAACAAAGTTTTAACCTTCAGATTAAAAAACACTTCCTCTTCTAGATAGTTCTTTCAGGATTAACAGATCCTTAAAGAATGTGCTTGTTCTTCCAGGAACTGATGACAGTCAAAGATGAGGAAATGGTCTTCACTCAGGTGAAGATGGAACCACTGAGTTCTTCCCAAAGTTACATGGGCATGGATTTGAAGGTGGAGAACTTTGGGAACCTGGTATTTTGGGATAAGGTACTATTATTTTGTAATGTTGCTAGAACATCAGTGTCTTAGCCCACTCAGGCTGCAATAACAGAATACCATAAACTTATAAGCAACACAAATTTATTTATCACAGTTCTGAAGGCTGGAATTCCAAGATCATGATGTTGGCAGATTTGATGCCTGTTTGTAGATGTTTTCTTCTCACTGTGTCCTCATCTGTTAGAAGGCATGAAGACAAGTCTCTCTTTTGCCTCTTTTATAAGGGCATTAATCACATATCAAATTCCCCACATTCTATCACCTTGGGGATACAAGATTTTAAAATATTAATTTTGGAGAGACAGAAACATTAACACAATAACAATAAGTTTCATCAATTACTTGATGACATCTAGAATGCCATCATTTTACTTAAGATTCAGAGATCCCTGATTCCTTAGGGCAGTGGTTCTCAACCTTCCTAATGCCATGACCCTTTAATACAGTTCCTGTGTCGGCTCAGCGCCTGTGGCTCAACGGGCTAAGGCGCCAGCCATGTACACCTGAGCTGGCTGGTTCGAATCCTGCCCGGGCCCGCCAAACAACAATGACGACTGCAATCAAAAAATGGCCGGGCATTGTGGCGGGCGCCTGTAGTCCCAGCTACTTGGGAGGCGGAGGCAAGAGACTTGCTTGAGCCCAGGAACTGGAGGTTGCTGTGAGCTGTGATATCACAGCACTCTATCCAGGGTGACAGCTTGAGGCTCTGTCTCAAAAAAAAAAAAAAGAAAAGAATACAGTTCCTGTGGGTCATGACCCACAGGTTGAGAACCTCTGCCTTAGGGGATTCTTGGTCACTTTGGGTTCAAAATTTTCTCTTTTGGAAGGTAAAAGTTCATTTTATATCAGTGGTTCTCAACCTTCCCAATACCACGACCCTTTAATACAGTTGAGAACTGCTGTTCTATATAGACTACAAAACAATAGCTTCCCTTGTATTGTTGTTTTTTTTTTAGAGACAGAGTCTCACTTTATCGCCCTCGGTAGAGTGCCGTGGCGTTACAGCAACCTCCAACTCCTGGGCTTAGGCAATTCTCTTGCCTCAGCCTCCCGAGTAGCTGGGACTACAGGCCCTTGTATTGTTTTTTTTTTTTTAGAGACAGAGTCTCACTTTATCGCCCTCAGTAGAGTGCCATGGCGTCACACAGCTCACAGCAACCTCCAACTCCTGGGCTTAGGAGAGTCTTTTGCCTCAGCCTCCCAAGTAGCTGGGACTACAGGCGCCCGTCACAACGCCCGGCTATTTTTTTTGTTGCAGTTTGGCTGGGGCCGGGTTCAAACCCGCCACCCTCCGTATATGGGGCTGGTGCCCTACCCTTGTATTGTTTTTAAGACTTACAGAGCTATAGTAATAAAAAATGGTCTGATGAAAGGGTAGATATAAATCAGTGGAATAAAGTGAGTAGTCCAGAAATAGATCTGTATATATGCTGTCAGTTAATTTCTGACAAAAGTACACAGTTTAATGGAGGAAGGAGTCTTTTCAATAAATAGCACTGGAAAATTTGGACATCCATATGTAAAAAAATGAATGTTAATTAATACCTTCTACCATATATAGTAAATAACTCAAAATGAATCACAGACAGAAGCATAAAACTTAAAACTATAAAACTTCTAAAAGAAAGCATTGGGGACATAAAAACTGCTCTCTAGAGTTGCCTCATTGCTGTGTTATTTGTGTTCAGTTCAGTTCATACAACACATCTTTAATTCATGCTTTACTCTTTATCAGCCCTATGATAGGCTCTGTGAAATAGCAGTGATCAAAAGGGAAGTTAGTCCTGCCCTCAGAAAATTTACCTTTTGGTGATAAAGTTTATATGCTTGTATGTAAAGCCTTTTTATTAACAAAATTAATTGTGGTGATTTTTTTTTTTAGATGATGAAACCTGGGAATGTACAGTGTAAAGGAAAAGATGAGTCAAGGCATAGATATATTAAATTTGATATTTCCAAATGGATACATGAAATAGGTGGTTGGGTATATGGGTGTTGGGGGAGTAGGACTAAACTACAGGTAAGAGTTTGGGTCAAGGTAGTTACAACCAACGAATAAATGAGGTCTTTACAGGAGAGAATGTAGTTGGGAAGAGGGAATGGGACAAAAGAGGGGAGCCTAAGATGGAATGTTAAGAAATACTGACCTTTAAGAAGAAGAAATAGCAAGAAAAATTCCAAAGAAGTAGAGATCAGAAGGAAATGTTGAAAGTGTAGAATCACAAAAGTCAAGAGAGAACATTATCAGGAGGAAGGCATGTGTTAGATACTTCTGAGAAGCCACAATATACAAGGAATGAAAAGGATCCACTGGATTTAGATACCATATAAATGGTTACTGACTCCAAGGAGAGCAATGAGGAGAGAAGCCAGACTACAGCAAGCTCAGGAGCAAGTATGTGATGAGAGGATGCATGAAACCTGTTTGAGAAATTTGGCTAGTGGAGACACAAAATCATATTTAAAGCATATAGCAAACAAACAAAAAATGTGTGCCTTTAAACAAGGACTAGAGGGAACTATCTAAAAACTTAAATGCCTGGTAGGCCAAGGCAGATGGATTGCTTGAGCATAGGAGTTTGAGACCATTCTGAACAAGAATGAGAGTCTGTCTTTACTAAAAGTAGAAAAGAAAAAAAAATTAGCCAGGCGTTAGTGGGACATGCCTGTAATCCTAGGTTTCTCTGAGCTATGATGCCACGGCACTCTACCGAGGGCAGCAGAGTGAGTCTTTTCTCAAAAAAACAAACAAACAAACAAAAAAGGCAAATGCAATTGTTTCCAGGTGGCATTATTGTGTGTGATTTTTTTTTTTTCTTGAGACAGAGCCGCAAGCTGTCACCTGGGTAGAGTGCTGTGGGATCACAGCTCACAGCAACCTCCAACTCCTGGGCTCCAGTGATTCTCCTGCCTTTGCCTCCCAAGTAGCTGGGATTACAGGCGCCTGCCACAACACCCGGCTATTTTTTGATTGCAGCCATCATTGTTGTTTGGAGAGCCTGGGCTGGATTCGAACCCCCCAGTTCAGGTGTATGTGGCTGGTGCCTTAGCTGTTTGAGCCACAGGTGCCGGGCCTTGTGTGTGACTTTTTTGTCTAATACTTTTTCAAAACTTAGCATTCTCAATCTGTACATTCATTTTTCCTCCATTCTTAGTTCTTTTATGTTAACATTTATTTTCATTCCTCTGCTTGTCCTTTACCCTGGTTAGTCTATTTAGTTTTCCATTCTTGTAGCTAGAGTACCCTCAATGTCTAACTTTGTGTTGTGTCTTATATTAGTCATTCTCTCATCCCTACTATTCTCTGAATAATAATAATAATAGTCCCTATTATTGTCTTCACTTGCCATTGCCATGAGGCTCTTTATGAGAACATCTGTGTGTATATATATATTTTTTTTTAGTAGGCATAATTTTTTTTTATTTTGATGCTGTTTAGCAGTTTTCTTTCTCTTAACACACAGAACATGAACATTTGTGATTTTTATTCATTTCAGATTCTGAATCTATACCTGATCCTAAGGAATTCCTTTCAAAGCAGGAAGTTTATAAAGAAGTATCATCTGAAAGGGAGCTGATAATAAAAAAACTTAAGAAGGATAATTGCTGGGGCTCTAAGTTGATAGCATCCTGGGAATATGAAGGCATGTTAGAAAGACAGCAAGAAAATCAGAAGAATGATTTAATGCAAGTTGTAATTAAACACAAGAAAAACCCTACAGAGCACTGTAATGAAATTGGAAAAAGTTCAAACCCAATTAAACATTCGAAAGTTTACTCAGTGAAAAAGCCATGGGAGTGCAATGCATGTGGAAAATCCTTCAGTTACTACTCAGCCTTTATCCTCCATCATAGAATTCATACTGGAGAGAAGCCCTATATGTGTAATGAATGTGGAAAGGCCTTTAGTCGGAGCTCATTCCTCATTCAGCATCAGAGAACTCACACTGGAGAGAAACCTTATGAGTGTAATGAATGTGGGAAAGCTTTCAGTCACCCATCAGCCCTTACACAGTGTCATATCATTCACACTGGAGAAAAGCCCTATGAGTGCAATGAATGTGGGAAAACTTTCAACCAAAGCACATACCTCATTCAGCATCACAGAATACACACTGGATACAAACCCTATAGATGCAAAGAATGTGGGAAAGCTTTCAGTGACACCTCATCCCTTATTAAACACCAGAGGCTTCATACTGGAGAAAAACCTTACGGATGTAAAGAGTGTGAGAAATCCTTTAGTGACCAGTCAGGACTTAATCAACATCAGAGAACTCATACAAGGGAAAAGCTTTATGAATGTAGTGAATGTGGGAAAGCATTCAGTTACTGTTCAGCTCTTATTCAACATCCAGGAACCTGTACTAGAGAGAAACCTTAGAAATGCCATGAATGTAGGAAACCCTTCAGTGACCACTCGGCTCTCGTAAGACATAAGAGAATTCATACTGGAGAGAGACCTTGCAAATGTAAAGAATGGGCTCGGTGCCTGTGGCTCAACAGGCTAAGGCGCCAGCCGCGTACACCTGAGCTGGTGGGTTCGAATCCAGCCCAGGCCCACCAAACAACAATGTCGGCTGCAACCAAAAAATGGTGGGGGTTTGTAGCGGGCACCTGTAGTCCCAGCTACTTGGGAGGTGGAGGCAAGAGACTCGCTTGAGCCCAGGAGTTGGAGGTTGCTGTGAGCTGTGATGTCATGGCACTCTATCCAGGGTGACAGCTTGAGGCTCTGTCTCAAAAAAAAAAAGTGAAGAATGTGAGAAAGCCTTCAGCCAGAGCCCATCCCTTACAAAGCATCTGAGAACACATACTGGAGAGAAACCCTATAAATGCCTTGATTGTGACAAAGCCTTTAGCTAGAGTTCATCTCTTATTCAACATCAGAAAATTCATGCAAGGGAGAAATCCTACAAATGTAAGAAATGTGAGAAAACCTTTGCTGTCTGTTCAGTCTTTCATCAACATAAAGAAATTCATGATAAATAGAATTCTGTAAATATATAAAATAATTATTCTCACCTTATCTAACAGATCTGTTCTAAGTATTACAGTGCATATTACAAGAACATATGAAGCTATGTCACACAAGAAACAACCCTCTTCCTTAAAATGTCAGTATGTAGGGAAGAAGGTAAGAGGTAAATGTGGATGTCTGTGGTGTTCTAAAATAACTATTAGAGAGTGGACTTCCAAAAGTAAGATGAATGTCATTGTCTACAAAGAAAATTGGATGGATGGCAACAAAGCAAGAGGTTCTTGAGGTAGAAGATTGTTGATTTTGGTGAGGCATGGGACAGATGAAGTGAAGAGATGAAAACTTTTCATCGAAATTGTAGTGGGAGCAGATGAAGAAGTCAAGGGAGAATGCTCGTGAGTAGACTTAGTAGGGGTCTGTGACTATATCTCAGTTACAAAACCCAAATAGCTGCAGCAATGGAGAAAAGAATTTCTAAGAAATCACAGGAGAAAGTCTGGTTTAGTCAGAGAAACAAAAGAAGTAGGGAGCAAGGTATCTAAAATCAATAGGAAAACTAAACAGTAATAAAACAAACATTATTTCAGGCTGGTAGCTCTCTAAATGGTTTCAAACTGATGCCAAAAGGAAAAAGATCAAGACCCCCAGAGAGGAAAATTATCAGAAGATTTCTTTAGGGAAATAAAAAGGGAAAAAATTAAAGTCCAGAAAATCCTCCTTTTCCTTGCCCCTCCTCTCCATTTGCTTATTTGCATGTATTCAAACATTGAAACTAGTGGTTCCTAACCTTGAAATCATGTGAGAAGCCTTAAAAGATACCTGATTCACATCCCCAGATATGCTGATTACGTTGGATTGAGGTGTGGCATGAGTACCAGGAAGTTTAGGTAATTACAATGCTCAGCCAAGATTAAGAACCACTGATTAGATTTTTTCTACGCAAAGATTGACTCAATTGGATAAGAGGATTATAAGCAGATGAAAAGATGATAAAGCCGGGTGCGGTGGCTCATGCCTGCAATCCGAACACGGTAGGAGGTCAAGGTGGGCGGATCGTCTGAGCTCATGAGTTCGAGGCCAACCTGAGCTAGATCAAAACATCTCTAAAAATAGCTGGGAGTTATGGCAGGTGCCTGAAGTCCCAGCTACTTGGGAGGCTGAGGCAAGAGGATCGCTTGAGCCCAAGAGTCTGAGGTTATTGTGAGCTATGATGCCATGGCACTATACTGGGGTGACAAAGTGAGACTGTGTCTCAAAAAATGATAAAGATCAATGCAGGACAGCACCTGTGGCTTAGTTGGTAGGGCACTGGCTCCATATACCAAGGGTAGCAGGTTCAAACTATGCCCCGGCTAAACTGCAACAAAAAAATAGCCAGGCGTTGTTGCAGGTGCCTGTAGTCCCAGCTACTCGGGAGGCTGAAGCAAGAGAATCGCCTAGTCCCAGGAGTTGGAGGTTGCTATAAGCTATGTGGTGCCACAGCACTCTCCCGAGGGCAGCAGAGTAAGACTCTGTCTCTACAAAAAAAAAAAAAAAAAGATCATGCAAACTCTTGAGAGCTCTTGGTGACCTTCTTTTTGTTTTCTGCTTTCTCTTCCTAGTTATATGACATTATCTTTTTGACCTGATTTCTAATACCTTAGTTTCAGCTGACCTACCTGATACCAACTTGTCTAACTCTGAATGGCCCTGTTAAATGTGCCCCTTTAAGTTTTCTCACCCACTTCTATGAACCAGGGTCACATAGTATGCCTGATAACATGGCCTAATGGTGGCAAGTATTAACCATGAGAAACAAGCTTAGAAGTGGATCTACAAGTCAGAAATCAGGATTGAAAGAAAGTGATTAGAAGGTACTTTCAGATAGTTAAATTTTTGACTCTAGCAGGTGGGAAAAAATGGAAAAAATGTCAAAACTCATTTTTCATATTTGTTTAAAAGAATGAACAACATCTTACTATTTACTCTTCTATCTGCTATGCTAGGCACTGGAGAATGGAGTAATTTCTTCATTACATGACTCCCACATTCAGAGAACTTAAAATTGGTTTCATGGAAAGCTGTTCAGTAATGTACCAATATCTGAGAATGGGAGTTCACCTGACCCAGAATGCTTTCCTTTAGTAAAACTCCTTATGTTTCCTCATCATTTTGTAACAATTCCTGGGACCAGCCTTTCTACACAGTACAAAAGTACAAAAGGAATACATGGATCTTATTAATAAATTATGACTATGCCATAACCTAAATGTGTATCAGCATCATGACACTGTCACATTAGGTGACGAAAGGGATACATGTTGATGGAGAAAGAAGAGACCCAGTACACTGTAGAATATCTACTATATGATGTGCCTATCAAAGGAGAATTATCTTCATTGAAACAGTTCCTATTGGGCAGAAATCCCTACGTAGATGTAGAGGGTAACCTTAGAATTTTGCCCCTCAAGCCCATGGGGTCATTTATCTGTCCCAGATTGATTAATCATACTTGTCTTTATTTTACCCCTTAGGCCCTAAACTATTCAGCTTTATATAACCATCTACAGGGAGAGGTTTTCTTCTTCCAATTTGCTTTAGAATAGAATAATACCACCATAAATTTTTTACTCTTTTACTTTTTTCCACTTTTTAAAAACAGATTATCAGGCAAGAAACTCTACTCTTTTTATTAACTGTTCCCCAAAACAACCATGCAGGCTCTTTTCAAGTTTTATGGTAGGTTACAATGGGAAAACTGGAGAGGCCAGCACAGTGTCTCATGCCTGTAACCCTAGCACTCTGGGAGGCTGAGGCAGATGGATTGCCTGAGCTCACAGGTTCAAGTCCAGCCTGAGCAAGCGCAAGACCCCGTCTCTAAAAAATAGCTGGGTGTTGTGGCAGGCACCTGTAGTGCCAGTTACTTGAGAGGCTGAGGCAAGAGAATTGCTCGAGCCCAAGAGTTTGAGGTTGATGTGAGCTATGGCACCATAGCACTCTACCAAGGGTGACAAAGTGAGTCTCTTGTCTCAAAAAAAGGGGGGGAAACAGGAGATGTGTGTGCTTATTTTTATAGTATGAGGAAAGTTTGAATGTTCTAGGCCTATATTGCTAAATTATTTTCTCTAAGGGTATGTGGTAATATACAATTATGAATAGCATGGGTTTCTTATGATGAAGCCCAAAGTAAATTGAGTTTGACTCTATAACATAAGCTGAGAGGGATTCTCAGATTCTGAAAGTAGAGCTAAAGACAAAACAAAGTTGATTATCTGCTCTCTTGGTCCATTTTCTGCTACTATAACAGGATAATTTATAAAGAGTAGAAGTGGTTTTGGCTCATGGTTCTAGAGGCTGGGAAGTCCAAGAGCATGGCATTGGCATCTGGAGAGTATCATCTCATGTTGGAAGGAAGAATGATAAGCAAGCAGGTAGGAGAGAGAGAAAGAAGAATGGAGCTGAACTTACCCTTTTATTTGGAGGCCAGTCCATGATAACTAGCCCATTCCTCTGATAATGGCATTAATTCCTTCATGAAGGCAGAACCCCATGGTCTAATTACTTCTTTTTTTTTTTTTTGAGACAGAGTCTCAAGCTTTCACCCTGGGTAGAGTGCCGTGGCATCACAGCTCACAGCAACCTCCAACTTCTGGGCTCAAGCGATTCTCCTACCTCCGCCTCCCAAGTAGCTGGGATTACAGGTGCCTGCCACAACGCCGGGCTATTTTTTGGTTGCAGCCATCATTGGTGTTTGGCGGGCTGGGGCTGGATTCAAACCCAGCAGCTCAGGTGTATGTGGCTGGCACCTTAGCCACTTGAGCCACAGGTGCTGACCCAGTCTGGTTACTTCTTAAAAGCTCCATCTCTTTATACTATTACAACAGCAATTAAATTTCCAACATATGAACTTTTGGGGGACACATTTAAATCACAGCATGTGCTATATGCTGTGCATTGCTTTAGGGTCTGTAGAAATTTTAGATGCCTTTCTATCTTCATTTAATCCTTTGGGTGGTAGAGAGCCCCCAAGAAATACTGGGAGAAAAGTGATAAGAAATGAAAGTAAGAGGAGGACTCCAAGAAACTTTTGAATAGACTTGGGGATTTCCTCAGTAAGAGGAATTACATTAATGAACAAAGATTCTTTTAAAAACTTTAGTGTATCGGCTCAGCGCCTGTGGCTTAGCGGGCTAAGGTGCCAGCCATGTACACCTGAGCTGGCGGATTCAAATCCAGCCCGGGCCCGCCAAACAACAATGACGGCTGCAACCAAAAAATGGCCAGGTGTTGTGGTGGGCGCCTGCAGTCCCAGCTACTTGGGAGGCGGAGGCAAGAGACTCGCTTGAGCCCAGGAATTGGAGGTTTCTTGAGCTGTGATGCCAAGGCACTCTATCCAGGGTGACAGCTTGAGGCTCTGTCTCAAAAAAAAAACAAATTTTAGTGTATCATTATTCATGTGCAGAAGAGTAGATGAATTCTCTGATTCTACATTCCCTGTTCTAGGCCTTATCAGCATTAGACCAGGCCAGAATGTGCACATGGCTAGACATCTGGATGAAAGTTTTGATACCCCCAGTGCTCCAAGGTTATGAACTGTTCTTCTAAGGGCAACATGGGAAATGTAGAAATGTAGGCACATTCTAGCAGTTGGCTTTCCTGTACCTCACTCATCATCATCTCTCGGTAAGGAATAAGCTCAAGGTCTAAAATATGTTCTAGAATTTGTAATTGCAAAGTATAGGTTAAAAAAATTGGATTGAAAGGATTCCATGCAAACACATGCTGTGTGGACACAGTCACAGTGGTTCACACTATCATGTTCTCTTAGCTAAAGTGGAATATATGTGACAAACTTAGAGTGTAATTTATAGACAGTTTATATGCCCTGACACCTATAACAATGCCATCCTCCTGTTTTCATAAATACAGTGGAAAGTATATACAATAAAGGCTTTACCCGAAGTGTTTATAGTCTTTCACAATGTTACGTGATTATTTACTCTGTAACCTATTCTCCAGCTCTAAATGTTTGTAATAACTAATAGTGAAAATTGGGTTGTAATGGGAGGATGTAGGTCATGAGATATTTGAGATTAGTCTGTGGAAGTGATCTAAATGCAAAAGTAGTTCCCCCCCCCATAGGATTACTGTTTGATTCAAATTCAGTTTATAAAGAGAGTATAGATCGGGATCCTTGCACTTGGGTCTAAGAAAGGTAATATATGTCAAGAAATTCAGTCTAAGATATTTAACAGAGAACGATGAAGGAGTGGAATCCAAGAGGGTAGGTTTAGCATTCAGCAAAGAGTAAAGGATCTGGCCAGGTGCGATGGCTTATGCCTATAATCCTAGCACTCTGGGAGGCTGCGATGGGCAGGTGGATTTCTTGAACTCAGGAGTTCAAGATCAGGCTGAGCAAGAGTGAGACTCCATCTCTACTAAAACCGGAAAAAATTAGCCAGGCATTGTGGTGGGTGCCCGTAGTCCCAGCTACTTGGAAAGCTGAGGCCAGAGGATCTCTTTAGCTCAAGAGTTTGAGGTTGCTGTGAGCTATGATGATGCCATGGCTCTCTACCCAAGGTGACAGAGTGGGTGGAGGGGGGAGAGAAAGAAATAGAGAGAAGGCAGAAAGTTTATTTAAAGATGAGAACTGCACCAAGTGAAATGGCCATGCATGTGGATTTTTGCCTAGAGTAACTTCCCAATCAGTGTGGGATGGGACAATGGAAAACTAGTCCTACTGGCTAGACATGTCAGAGGACAGAATTCAGAGCTGGTGGAGCAGTTAGAAAATCCATGGTGAAAATACTGGAAAGGAGGGGGCTTCAGAAGGGAAAAGTGCCCCCTCTGAATATAAGCTGTATCCTAATGTATACTGGCAACTCAATTATGCAACTGTGGGAAGAGACTCTAAGGGGACCTAGTGAAAACAGCAACTGGTTGCTGAAAGAACTGAGCAGATATTTTAACTACTGCTCACCACAGTGGAAACAGAGTTTGAAGTATGAATCTAATGAAGTTAATTGCCTGCTACAACATACATCAATACTCTTCAGAAGAACAAAACTGTATCAAGAATCTACAGTGTAAAATTAATAACGTACAATGTATAATCAAAAGCCCCTAAATTTCCAAAGAAACATATAATCCACATTCAAAGAAGAAAGCAGTCAGTAGAAACTGACCCTGAGATGTTGGAACAAACAGATAACAGCTTTAAAACAGCTATTGCAAAAATATAAAAGTTAAAGCACTTAAAGGAAAATATAATGAATATATGAGGAATCTCAGCAAAAAAAAGAAATTGAAGAGAAACAAAATTCCTTTTTATGTAAAAGAAGAAAATAAATGTTAGAATTAAAAGCTAAAAAAAAAACCCCAAAATATAAAAATTACTAGATGGGTCCAGTAGCAAACTGGAGATAGTAGAAGACTCAGTGAACTTGAAGATATAGCAATGGAAATTATCCAATCAAAAGAAGAGAGTGGGAAAAAGATAGAAGTAAAATGAACAGAGCCTTAGGGACCTGTAGGACAATATCAAATATAATATGTATGTTATTGGACTTCCAGTAGGAAAGGAGAGAAAGAATGAGATAGAAAAAAATGAATAACTCATGGTCAAAATGTTCCCAATTTTGTGTAAAACTTAAACATATCAGGGAGCTTAATGAACCCTAACCAGAATAGAGTCAAAGAACAGTATACCTAGACACATTATAGTCAAACACCTGAAATCCAAAGATAGTCTTGAATTTACCAGTGAAAGGCAATGTATTACAAAAGAGAGTTAACTATATGAACAATAGTTGAGTTCTTAGCAGGAAAAAAAAAACAACAAAAAACAAAAAACAGAAAGAAGAAAGCTGGAATAGGCCAGGTGTGGTGAGTAACACCTGTGATCCCAGCACTTTGGGAGACCAAAGTGGGCAGATTGCCCGAGCTCACTAGTTCAAGACCAGCCTGAGCTAGAGTAAGACCCCATCTCTAAGAAAAAAAAAATAGCTGGGCATTGTGGTGAGTGCCTGTAGTCCCCGCTACTTGGGAGGCTGAGGCAAGAGAATTGCTTGAGCCCAAGAGTTAGAGGTTACTGTGAGCTATGACACCAGGGCACTCTACCTTGGGCAACAAATGAGACTGTCTCAAAAAAACAAAACAAAACAAAATAATAAAATTTAAAAACAAAAGAAGACAGACTGGGCACCTGTGGCTCAAGCAGCTAAGGCACCAGCTACTTACACCTGAACTGTTGGGTTCGAATCCAACCCAGGCCCACCAAACAGCAACAACAGCTGCAACCAAAAAATGGCCGGGCATTGTGGCAGGTGCCTGTAGTCCCAGCTACTTGGGAGGTGGAAGCAGGAGACTCACTTGAGCCCAGGAATTGAAGGTTGCTGTGAGCTGTAATGCCATGGCACTCTACCCAGGGTGACAGCTTGAGGCTCTGTCTCAAAAACAAAACAAAACAAAACACACACACACACACACAAAACCCCAAACAAACAACAACAACAAAAAAAATGAGAAGAAGACTGGAATAAAATATTTAAAACACTAAAAGAAATTTAAAAAAATTTTTTTGAGACAGAGCCTCAAGCTATCACCCTGGAAGAGTGCCATGGCATCACAGCTCACAACAACCTCCAACTCCTGGGTTTAAGTGATTCTCTTGCCTCAGCCTCCCAAGTAGCTGGGACTACAGGCACCCACCACAAGGCCCAGCTAATTTTTGGTTGTAGTTGTTGTTGTTTGGCAGGCCTGGGCTGGATTCAAACCCACCAGCTCTGGTGTATGTGGCTGGCGCGTTAGCCGCTTAAGCTACAGGCGCTGACACAGAAATAAAAATCTTTAAGATGCTGAAAGGCAAATTGATAACTCAGAATTCTACATCCAGTGAAATTATCTTCCAAACTTGAAAAATAAAATAAAGACACCATGAAATAAACAATATCTTAGGGGCAGTCATGGTGGCTCACACCTGTGAGCCTAGAATTCTGGGAGGCTGAGGCAGGTGGATTGCTTGAGCTCAGGAGTTCAAGACCAGCCTGAGCAAAAGTGAGAACCCATCTCTACTAAAAATAGAACAAATTAGTCGAGTGTTGTGGTGGGCACCTGTAGTCCCAGCTACTTGGGAGGGTGAGGCCAGAGGATCGTTTGAGGTTGCTGTGAGCTATGATCCCACGATACTGTAGCCCAGGGCAACAGAATGAGACTCTGTGTCAAAACAAACAAACAAAAAGAGCAAATAAATAACATCTGAGATAAATTATACACACCAGAATGCACTATAAAAATGCCAAAAGATGTTCTTCTGGTTGAATAAAAATAATACCAATGGCAACTTGAATTTGTAGCAAGGAAAGGGCAGCAACAGAAATGATAAATGTGAATAAAAACAAAAGACTATTATTTTCTTCTTAGTTTGTTTAAAAGACATAGGATGGTTTAAAGCTGAGAATTATAATTTATGTAAACGTAATATGTGATATAGGGACATAGTACAATAGTGGAACTATTTCAGTGATTTTATATTGTACATGAAGTTTAATAATAACCCTAGGGAGACTACAAGAAATGATAGGTGATATTGTAATTTCTATAAAACATTAAAAGATAATGCAAGTAGAGGAATTAACTTACCTACTTAAAAATGTTTAACTCAAAAGAAGGCAGAAAAAGAGGAAGAGAGAAACAAAGAGACAGATGGGACAAATAGTAAAAAAAAAAAAAAAAAAATAGCAAAATGGTAGACCTAAATTCAACCATGTCATTCTATTGACATTCATTCTATTAAATGTAAATGAAATAAACACTTCAAATAAAATGCGGAGATTGTCAGACTGACTAAAACCCAAATATATGTAAAAGAGACAGACTTTAACTACAGAAACACAGGTTGAAAGTCAAAAGATGAACAAAGATATGAGTGATGAAAATGGAAAAAAAGATGAACAAAGATATGCAATGAACACATTAAACATAAGAAACCTGGAGGGCTGTGCCTGTGCTCAGTGAGTAGGGCCTGGGCCCCATATACCGAGGGTGGCGGGTTCAAACCTGGTCCTGGCCCAACAGCAACAAAAAAATAGCTGGGTGTTGTGGTGGGTGCCTGTAGTCCCAGCTACTCAGGAGGCTGAGGCAAGAGAATTGCCTATGCCCAAGAGCTGGAGGTTGCTGTGAGCTATGATGCCACCACACTCTACTGAGGGCTACAAAGTGAAACTCTGTCTCAAAAAAAAAAAAGAAAGAAAAATAAAGAAACCTGGGGAGGCGCCTGTGGCTTAAAGGAGTAGGGCACCAGCCCCATATGCCGGAGGTGGCGGGTTCAAACCCAGCCCTGGCCAAAAACTGCAAAAAAAAAAAAAAAGAAAAAGAAACTTGCAGTGAATGTATTAATATCAGATAAAATAAAATTCAAAGAGTAAAAGGATATTTTATAATACAAGAAAGGGGTCAATTCATCAAGGTTAGTAATTATTATAATGTAAACCCTGATTATAATTATGAATATGATTTCAATATCATAATTTTTTTATAATTTTAGGTTATTAATATATTGTGTACCTAGTATTAAGGCTTTCAAAATGACAACAGAACTAAATGGGAAAAAAGAAAAGTCTATAATTTTATTTTTTGAAATTTTAACACTTCAAACAACAGCTTGTCTTATTTGAAAATTTGATATTTTGTTCATCATGGATTTTTTGCATTGATTTTGATTTTTTAAAGAATATTGCATTAATTGTTATCTTGACTGGCATTTGTGTGCCCACTTAAATGTTGCAAAAAGAGTATCTCAGTTGCCTTATCCATAAACCTGGCCCTGAACAAATGTGGAACTATGTGGAGCTAGGAGAGCTGGAATGGGAGAGCATTCGGAGTGATTTTCATCATGCCCAGATTGAATAAACAATCTTTGTGCGTGTGTGTATATATATGTATATACACATACTCACATACATGCATATATACATATATATTTTTTCAAAAACACACTAAGGGACTGCAGAGATATTGGTATATTTGAAAAAATTTTAAAAATTCAATTGTGTGTTTTTAAATTCAGAATTAGAGTTACTGGGCAATTTGGATCTTTGTTTTTCCTACCGAGGAAAGCAATAGAGATATCCACTTGTTACCCAACCTCACCCTAGGATTCTCCATTTGGGACTCTGGAAGCTTCATCACAGGGGCTCTTCAGGGAACCATGAGCCTCCTGAAGTCAATACCCAATTACAGCGGAGTTTGCCTTTCTGTCTTTGTTCTGATTACATGTATATCATCATTTGGTATAGACAATCCTCAAAAATGTCAGAACTTTAACTGAAAGGACATTAACATAAACTTCAGCATTCTTTCTACCTGCTTCTGTATGTGATACATAGATCATACCCAAAATTGGTTTTTAATTGATAGGAAGACTTCACGGTAAAACTTATTCTTTGAACTCTTTCATGCAGTTCTAGTGGATACTGTGTACTTTCCTTGATAACACACTGTGATCTGGCTAAACTGTGTTTTGGATCTAAGGATGCCTCTATCGCTTGGTATAATTGATGCCATGGTTTTTTTTTTTTTTTTCTGCAGTTTTGCCTGGGTCTGGGTTTGAACCCACCACTTCTGGCATATGGGGCCAGCGCCCTACTCCTTTGAGCCACAGGCGCCGCTCAATGCCATGTTTTTAAGACATGGATAAAGTAAACCCTTTATTATTCCCAATTAAATCTTATTGCCCTCTAATGTCAGGAAAGGATGGTGCCATACATGGTGAAAAGAAGGAACAGATTCCTGCCATCACAGCCCTTATTGGCAAGTGCTAGTTCTGCAGACCTAGATGGCTCTGTTCATCACTGTGGGCAGTATAGACAGGCAGTATAGAGACTTGGATTCCTTCTAGTTCACTTGCTGTGCCAGCAGGCTGATGGTGAAGTCTATATATGGTGGCCCTTTAAAAGAGGACTACTGGGCAGGAAGAAGCAGTATTGGCCTCTGGGCCTTCCCAGACAAACTTAACTCAGAAATACATAACAGGGACAGAGGTCCCACCAAGGTGGGAGACAGGCAGGAAGACTGAGGTTCCAAGGCTCATCTGAGCATCTAATGCTCTGCTCATTTCTAGATATAGGGAAGAAGTTATGACCTTATGACTCTTGTTCTCTGCTCTTATTTCTATAGGCTAGTGAAGAGCCTGGCATATAGTGTTGATAGGAAGAAGGAATCAAGAAAATAAGAGTCAGACTAGTTACAGATCCTATCTGTTAGGTGGGAAGAAGTTCACATAAAATGCTTTGAAAGGCTCTCAGAGCTCTTAGGACAGGCAGGACCAATTCTACCTACACTCATAAATAGTCTGTGACATTAAGAACAGCCTGGTAGAGCTGGCCTGGGGCAAGTGGAAATGGGCATCCTTACTTTGGGAAGCTGAAGAAAACCCTGCCCCTTCCTTGCCCACATTCTCTCAACTTCCACAGACCTTCTCAATTTTAATCTGACTTGAGAAACAAAACATTGAGCTGTAGGCCAATCCGTAGTATAACCATAAATTCTGATTTCATGCCAATAATTTTCTCATTCAGTCATTTTTTATCTAATAACCACATATTGAATTCCAATCACATAACTATAACATAACAATGGGAGGGAATGATGAGAATACAATGTTTTCTAGGGCAGTAAGGAAAGAAAACCATGTTTGAGGTAAATTACCCAACCTGTGGTTCAGCGGCCCCACTTTTCCTTTCCTTCAGCTCCACGTCCCAATCACCTGACTCATCAGTCACCACATGCTTTGTCCCCACATCCTCCATTACGTCAAGAATGTGCATTTCGAGGCCCTGAGTGGGGAAAAGATGTCCTTCAATGACAGTGGAGACTTTTCTGAAAGATAGGACATTCTGACCTGGCTCAAGACCCCTAAAGGATCATTCTACTCTGTGAAAATTGGATATATTGATCCCATGGCCCAAACGGGTGCAAAGAACTGATGATCAATGACAGTTCCTTCATCAGGGTGGTAGGAACATCGCAGGTAGCTGACAGATTTCATGTGATTTTGCTTTGAGGGTCCTTCATCCCCATAAAAAAGGTTTCTTTCACATTCAATGAATAAAACTGGAGCCCACAGTTTGGATATACCCCAGGCCAACTGACCACAGGCATGTAACCAAAACTTAAGCTATCTTAACTTCCCTCAAAGTGCTAGCTCTAACTGTAAACAAAATATTATTTTTAAAGTTATCCTTCCTCATAAGCATAACATTAATAATAATCTGGTGTGTTGGGCGGCTCCTGTGGCTCAGCGAGTAGGGTGCTGGCCCCATATACCAAAGGTGTTGGGTTCAAACCCAGCCTCAGCCGAACTGCAAATCAAAAAAATAGCCGGGCGTTGTGGCGGACACCTGTAGTCCCAGCTACTCGGGAGGCTGAGACAAGAGAATTGCCTAAGCCCAGGAGTTGGAGATTGCTGTGAGCTGTGTGACGCCACGGCACTCTATGGAGGGCGATAAAGTGAGACTCTGTCTCTACAAAAAAAAATTAAACAAACAAAAAAAAGAATAATCTGGTGTAGTTTTACTTACACAAGAGAGATCAATGTACTTCCTAATTTACAAAGCTCTGTAAGCTGCCTTGTAACACACTGTGAGGCCAGCTTCCTCTTACTGCTTTTCGTTTAAGTGTCCTGGCTCATGAACTGTTCTTTTGTGTACACGATAAACTTTAAAACATTTTAAAATTTGATATGATTTTATTTTTGACACACAGGTGAGATGTATCAGATAAAGGACTTAAGGGTTATTAGTGAAATTTCCCCGTTGCCTGGAGGAGGCAAAGAATGACAATATATTTCTCAAAATATGGGAGGGAATTTTTAAAACAATAAAAAGTCATAAGCCCTTGGAAAAGATGATGATACTAAAGGTGGTGTGTAGAGAATATTTACCTACTCAGGATGTCAGAATATTACAGCTGGGTACAGTGGCTCATGCCTATAATGCTAGGACTTTGGAAGGATGAAGTTGGAGGATTGCTGGGGGAGTTTGAGACCAGACTGTAATGGAGTGACCCGCTGTCTCCCCCATTGCAAAATATTTATACAGAGGGTACCAAAAAACGTATACACATTTTAAGAAAGGAAAATATATTGTATTAAATTTGTAATACTCGGCTCAGTGCCTGTGCCTCAAGCGACTAGGGTGCCAGGCACATACACCTGAGTTGGCAGGTTCGAATCCAGCCCGGGCCTGCCAAACAACAATGACGGCTGCAATCAAAAAAATAGCTGGGCATTGTGGCGGGCACCTGTAGTCTCAGCTACTTGGGAGGGGGAGGCAATCGCCTCAGTCCAGGAGTTGGAGGTTGCTGTGAGCTGTGATGGCACGGCACTCTACCCAGGGCAACAGCTTGAGGCTCTGTCTCAAAAAAAATAAAAAAGGCTCAGCGCCTGTGGCTCAATAGGCTAATGCACCAGCCACGTACACCTGAGCTGGTGGGTTGGAATCCAGCCTGGGCCCGCCAAACAACGATGACAACTGCAACCAAAAAGTGGCCGGCTGTTGTGGTGGATGCCTGTAGTCCCAGCTACTTGGGAGGCAGAGGCAGGAGACTCACTTGAGCCCAGGAATTGGAGGTTGCTGTGAGCTGTGATGCCACAGCACTCTCTTCAGGGTGACAGCTTGAGGATCTGTCTCAAAAATAAATAAATAAATAAATAAATAAATAATAAAAAATGTTTGGTGTGTGCCACACCTTTTGGGGGCAAAATACGATTGTAAGAGGGACTTTACCTAATAAATGCAATTAGTGTAACCTGGTTTCTTGTACCCTCAATGAATCCCCCAACAATTAAAAAAAAGAAAAAGAAAAAAAATAAAAAATTTGGGTGGCGCTTGTAGCTCACCGAGTAGGGCCCCGGCCCCATAAGCCGAAGGTGGTGGGTTCAAACCTGGCCTCGGCCAAACTGCAAAACAGAAAAATAGCCGGGTGTTGTGGCGGGCGCCTGCAGTCCCAGCTATTTGGGAGACTGAGGCAAGAGAGTCGCCTAAGCCCAGGAGTTGGAAGTTGCTGTGAGTTGTGTGATGCCACGGCACTCTACCGAGGGTGATAAAGTGAGACTCTGTCTCTACAAAAAAAATAAATAAATAAATAATAAAAAATAAAACGTTTGTAATATTCAAGTTATGTTTGACTTTTGCAATTACAAGAGGTACTCAACGTGACTTGTATTCATCTTTTGTTATTGGTATATGTTGAGTATTATAATTTTAATACAGTTTTTTTCCTTTCTTAAAATGTGTATACATTTTTGGGGCACTCTCTGTATATACAGTAGAACCTTCATAGTTGATCACCTCTCTACGTTGACTACCTCCTTAAATTGACTTAATTTTCTTTTTTTGATAATAGTAATGTTTATCTGGTTTTCTGATCATATTAATGTTAATTTCTTAGTCTTGATTATTGTAATGTGGTTAGATAAAATGTAATATTTAGGGAATCAGGGTGAAGGGTATATGAGAATTCTTTATACTACTTTTACATTATTTTGTTAACTCCGACATCATTTCAAAATGAAAACATTTAAAAACATAAATTTATATATAACCTAATACTCTGAAGTTCACTTCTGGCTGACTCTTCTGCCATCTGTGAAGCCCACAATTTCTCTTCACACTGATCCGTTTTCTATTACTTCAAGATATCATGTTCTACTTTCATTTTCTCTAAATCTGCTAATCTGCTCTCAAGTTCTAACTTTTCCTCTTGCAAACCACAAATTTTTTTTTGCAGGTTTTGGCCGGGGCTGGGTTTGAACCTGCTACCTCCGGCATATGGGGCTGGCACCCTACTCCTTTGAGCCACAGGTGCGGCCCTAACACAAGTTTTTTTTTTTTTTTTGTAGAGACAGAGTCTCACTTTATCGCCGTCTGTAGCGTGCCGTGGCGTCACACAGCTCACAGCAACCTCCAACTCCTGGGCTTAGGCAATTCTCTTACCTCAGCCTCCCTAGTAGCTGGGACTACAGGCGCCCACCACAACGCCCAGCTATTTTTCTGTTTTGCTGTCCAGCTGAGGCTGGGTTTGAACCTGCCACCTTTGTTATATGGGGCCAGCGCCCAACTCGAGCCACAGGCGCTGCCCCCTACCACAAGTTTTGTTGTTGTTGTTGTTGTTTTTGAGACAGAGCCTCAAGCTGTCACCCTGGATAGAGTGCTGTGGCATTACAGCTCACAGCAACCTCCAATTCCTGGGCTCCAGCGAGTCTCCTGCCTCTGCCTCCCAAGTAGCTGGGACTACAGGCGCCCGCCACAACGCCCAGCCATTTTCTGGTTGCAGCTGTCATTGTTGTTTGTCGGGCCTGGCTGGATTCGAAC